>JAJAGP010002053.1:0-138892 GCA_025084515.1 Ancistrus triradiatus
GCCTCAGACTGTTCAACCGCTGCCGCGCTTCAGCGCCGATTTCCGCCTTGTTCAAAAGGGACGCTTCTTCAGTTTAATCGCCTCAGACTGTTCAAACGCTGCCGCGCATCAGCGAGATCTCTGCCTTTTTCAAAAGGTACGCATCCTCAGTTTAATCGCCTCAGAGTGTTCAAACGCTACCGCTCATCAGCAGCGATCTGTGCCCTGTTCGAAAGGGACGCATCCTCAGTTTAATCGCTTCAGAGTGTTCAAATGCTACCACTCATCAGCAGCGAACTGTGCCCTGTTCGAAACGGACGCTTTTTCAGTTTAATCGCTTCAGTGTGTTCAAGCGCTTCCACGCATCAGCACCGATCTCTGTCCTGTTCAAAATGGATGATTCCTCAGATTAATCGCCTTAGAGTGTTCAAACGCTGCCGCGCATCAGCGCTGATGTCTGCCTTGATGGAAAGGGACGCTTCCTCAGTTCAATCGCCTCAGTGTGTTCAAGCGCTGCCGCGCATCAGCGCCGATCTCTATCTTGTTCAAAAGGGATGATTCCTCAGATGAATCCCCTCAGAGTGTTCAAACGCTGCAACGCATCAGCGCCGATCTCTGTCCAGTTCAAATGGGATGATTCCTCAGATTAACCGCCTTACAGTGTGTAACCCCTGCCGTGCTGCAGCGCCGATCTCTGCCTTTTTCAATAGGTATGCATCCTCAGTTTAATCGCCTCAGAGTGTTCAAACGCTACCGCTCATCAGCAGCGATCTGTGCCCTGTTTGAAAGGGACGCTTTTTCAGTTTAATCGCCTCAGTGTGTTTAAATGCTGCCGTGCATCAGTGCCGATCTCTGTCTCTGTTGGAGATGGAGCTGCCAGGCAAGAGACGGAGAGGAAGATCAAAGAGGAGTTATTTGGGTGTGGTAAATGAAGATATGCAGGGAGTTGGAGTGAGAGTAGAGAACGTGGAGGACAGGGTGAGGTGGAAACATTTAACTCCCTGTGGTGACCCCTGATAAAGGGAGAAGCTGAAAGAAAAAGAAGAAGAAGACTTAAGGGACATTCGATACTTCAGGGAACATTTTAAAGTTTCCCTTAAAGCCCTTACATAACACCTGACTTTAAAAGATGTTTCAGGGCAGTCTTAGGAGGAAATTTCACTTAAGGTGTTTTCTGGGTACTGACCTTAACCCCACTGACAGTCTTTGGGACGTACTGGAGAAGACTTTAGAGTGGTTTGACTCTCCCATCATCAATACAAGATCTTGGCCAAAAATGAACACAACTCTGTATGGAAATGAATGTTGTGATGAATTGGCAGTCCGAAGAAATATTAGTGTAAGGCTTTTTTTCTAACCACATTTCCCTGAGAAGTTGAGGGCTCACCATTAACCTTACAGGGTTTGATAATGTGTTGGACATGTCTTGATGCAGGGCATTAATTTGACCCATCTGAATCATACTAACCTCTTTTCCATAGGTCTTCCGATATAGTTGTTTAAGTAATGAGAAGCTGCTCCGGCTTAAATAAATCATTACTGCTGAAACAGATTAATCACTCCTCTAATTATTCAACCAAAGTATTTGCGAATTTCAATGCAAATGGTGATTTTATTTCTTGTCCAGACAGTGTATTTAAACACAGTGTGATTTCTCCATTTGCTTTACACCAAACAAATAACAATCCCCAAGTAACGACAACTGTGATGTTACCATCATACATGTCATGTATCAAAACATCTTCAAGAATTATGATATTTTTGTTATTTTTGTTATTTTCGATACATTTCGATACATTGGCTACCTGCAGCGAACTATATTAATTAACGTATATTAACTGAAACACACACATTTAACGATAAACAGTGTTAATTTGACATTTCACCAGATATACTTTACTTTTAAAGCGACAAAAACTGTTTATAGTATAGTGTTAAATTATAAACACTACTAAGTTTATCGGACGTTTATTAAGGCTGAAGCACTGATTGGTTGCCAGATTATTTGGTTGCCAGATTTGGTAACTCAGTGTGCTTATAAATAACACAGAAGAGATAACATAAATGCATGGAATTCTGTAAAATTACCATAATACGCATATTATACGGTAAATTTTTTAAATATCGCCATTTTTTCCCATATCACCACAGTTAGTCTGTATATGTATCCATCTAGGGTTAGCCTAAGGGCAATTAAACAGCAACTAGGCTTATTTGCTAACTATAACCAAATTAATAACTAAGTTTACAAAGTTTATCAAATATAAGTGAGCTGTTAAATCTTAGCTTTACATCTTACCAGTTATGTTTTAATAATATGGTGGCAAAAAACAGTTTATATTCTCCAAATGTGGCATGAAATGACGACGTTGGCATTTAACAGTTAAATCACTGATGGGTTGCCAGATTGGGAGGTTTGCATTTAATACGTTTGTTGTTCTGTTGCCAGACGGGGTAATTTCTCCCGGTTTTACGGCATTTACATCCAAATTACACAAGACACAAAACTGTATGGAACACTGTGATTATACCATGACCGTTATCACTGTCGTGTCTTCAAATATGCAGTAATTTCCCATATCGCCACACAAAGTAGCTACAGCGTTAACGAGGGAAGCTAATTAGCCTAGCTATTTGTCTAACATCTCCGTTTGGTTTTCAAACTAATGATATCGGCAAATCCATGTATTATCTAAGGTTAGGTTACAAAAATAAAGCAAGTGACCGCGTACACATACAGATACACACTTATAGTAACTAAACATTGATAGTTTGACGTCTTATCACATGTTTGTACTTTACAAGTCTCAAAATAGTTTGTTATATCCTCAAAATGTAGCACGTGTGTGTTGCTAGATCGGTTTGTTTACCTCTGATTCGCATTTTGGTCTGGTTCATTTCAAAAGATTAAACAGTGTACAACACAATTATGTATAACATACCAAAGTATGGAATAGTGTGATGTTATAACAGATGCGGTGTCTTAAAAATCGCAAACAGTTCATTATCAAGTTGCAAGATGAGGCCTCCTTTATATGTATGAATGTAATGATGATACATGTAAGTGACTGAGTGAAAGGATAAGGTTATTTGGGAAAGGAGGCTCTAGTTACCGTGTCAGGCCACCTGGATACAAGAGGAGATACGGTTGGGCATGGAGAAAACACATTCCGTATGGGTATACTGCACCACACTGAGGCCTCCTTACTCAAGCCCACCCGTTGTCGGATCACAAACAGAACCTGGCTTTGTCGCTAATGACGATACGGTTCCAGTCCAAGTTTCTTGTTCATGACACCACTGCAAATGAAGGAGATGGTGTCTGGCTGTCAATGGCAGGACACATAATGGGCACCGTGGCAACACCTTCTGCTAAGCACCTGGAAATCGTCCGGGCACAGACAGTGTGTAGTGAAGTTGCCCCGTGTCTGGATGGTGGATAACCAAACTGTGGGGGCTGCTCGTGCTTGTTGGCGGATCAAATGGTACTCCCTACTGGTGGCCTGCTCCCAACACCTCCCAACAGGTAGGTCAGAACGGTCCTGATGGAGGGCAATTTGTCGAAACGACCATCCTGCTTTTCTCAGTCCAAAGATGTGCCCCCTCTAAAAGTCTGTCAACTGGGCAAAAAGTCTTAAGAGTGTGTCGTACGATCTCTCACCAAGAGGTACACTACCCAAAAGTAGCCTCTGCGAGCCTTTTTATTGGGTAGCACTATAGGAGAAGCATTTCACACCCTCTTGTAGCAAAACCTTTCTATCTAGGTGCTTTAATGAGTGCAGTTTTGTTAAGATTGTAATGAAACTGCTGTTAATAAAGCAAAATGCTGGTTGGTGTTTAATCGTAACAACATTTATTGCTTCCAAATGGACACACATTATAAAAAGGAATATTTTCATAAGGCAGTCGGTAAACCGGTGCTTCGTAATTCGCACACGATCAAATACATGATACGTACGACTACAAACTCTCAGACCTGGCCATTTCGATCTGTTCATCACATATGGCTTGTTAGATGAAATCCACACACACACACACACACACACACAAAATACTTGTCAGCTTCTCTAGTTAAACTACAAATGAAGGCCATCGTAAGTGTAACCATTCCTATAATCCAGACCTTTACATGTCATCAAAATACACAGAAGACTACTTTCAACATTCTGCACAATACTCAACGACCTGTGTTTGTTCCGACGTCTGAGCGCCGATCCACGACCAGTGTTTGGCTTTTCTCATCCTGATCAAACAGAATTAAACGTTCAGGACGAGCCGATCCTCGATCAGCACCCTTAAGGACAAAAGTGAGGAAAGACAAAGCTTTTGCAGACGAGTATAAAACCATGTTTGTATAACCAGAGTGGAAAGGTGTGAAAAATGCACAGAGTGCAGTGGCTCAGGGGCTAAGATACAGCACTACTGACCCAAAAAGGTTGAGGGTTCAAGTGTCAAGCCGCCACAGACTTATGTCTGAAACATACAGTACCGTGCAAAAGTCTAAGGCCGCCATTAGATTAGATTGGTTCTTCAGATGTGTAATACTGCACATAAAGTTCCTGGGTTTTTTCCCCTTCAATGGTCCTTTGCTAAAACAATGGTATATAAAATCTAATAGTGGCCTAACACTTTTGCACAGTGCTGTATTTGTAAGGTAAAGCGTTACGAATACAACTACTACAGAACACACAATTCTAGAAGCAACTGATGGTTAACGAGCCTTGGTCAAAGGTTCCAACAGTAGCACTCTGGCTGGGTCTTAACCGCCGTGCCACCACACCTTCACATTTAAGAGACATAATAATACATCAAGGTCTTTCCCCCCAATTTTCAGCTGTACACGGTTACAAAACTGCTAAACTGCAGCCGTAACGGATGATCCATGCTGCTTTGGAGGTGAAGCCTTGGCTGTGTAGTTGCTATGCTATAAATAACAGCATGTACAGTATTTATTAAACAGAACAGCACCTAGAAGGGTGCACTTTATACTCGGAAAAGAAAAAAACAGAGCCAGAGGTGAGATATTCCTGTGGCCTTACACATTTGGTTTGTGAGGCTGTGTGTTAAAAGATTTTAAATCGATACAACAGTCCACAGTCAGGCCTGTAACACACACACACACACACACACACACACACACACACACACACTCTAGTACAGAAGCTTGGGCGTCCTGATCCAATGAGACGATAATAAAGCACAACGCTTACCAGAGAGCCGGTTCCTCTAATCTATGTGGGGACGTAATATATGGGTTCAGAAGGTTAATAGCCTTAATAATAAGAATGATAACCTTATCAGACCACGGACATGGACGCCGACGGACATTGGACCGTGCATACCTGTGTACTGTACATATACAGGTGTTAGCTGTTTTGATATATACAGTATACGGGTCATTATAGGCTTAGGCCACCATTAGATTTGTTGTTTTTGCAACGCAATAATGGCCGTATATAACAAATACCATCTCACTCTTGGATTCCTCACTCCATAATCCTCTGTTGTACTGATCTACGTTCAAATCTTTGTGAGCTTTAGCACCCTTTCACCCTGTTCTCCTTCTGAAAAAGTGGTTTCTTGGCTGCTACCCTTCCTAAAAGCCATTTGCTTTTTTCAGATTTTATGTCAGTTCTATTAATACTGGGGGGGGGGCATACAAATTTCCATTATTTTTTCTGGTGTATTCTAATAAAGACATTGAGAAATAATGATATATGGTCATTATACTGTTGCTAAAACAAAACAAACGGTATATCTAATGAGGGGACATTTGCAAAGCGAGAGAAAAGATATATATATATATATAATATATATAGAATATTATAGATATATATATATATATATATATATATATATAATAGAATTTCTAGAATTAAATCTGACTGTGATGTGACCAGAGGAGCCAGGACTCAGGCCCAGGCACCACCAACTGTCACTGTTTGGCCCTCAACCCTCAATTTATTTATTGAACATCAAATCAGCATCAACGGCTATTCATGACAGAAGCCATATTAAAACACTAATCAGACATTCATACCGGACCAATTTAGAGAGACCAATTAACCTAACGCATGTCTTTGGAATGTCAGAGTAAACCCACGCGAACACGGGGAGAACATGCAAACTCCACACAGACGGACGCTAAGGCTCTGGGGATCGATCCGGATAAGGGCGTCTGCTACAGGCTGCAAATGTAGCTATAACCAGGGGTGCCCAAACTTTTGCCTAAGACTCTACACTCTAGTACCTGATTTACACTAGAAATGAAATCTGAATCGGGTTCGACTTTGTGCCGCCTTAGGTGGAGCTGATGGGGTTAGGGGAACATCTGCCTGTGTAAATTTGAAGGGGAGAGGGGGGGGGGGAGGGGTGGTGGTGTTGTGGGTCCTCTGCAGTGTAACGATGAGCCTGGTCCTGAGGTTGTGCCAGCCAATCCCATGCCAGCGCTGCCGAGGCGTGGTGATGGACAGAGTTAGATGGTCTTCCTGGCTGTGAGCACTCGTACGATGGAACCGACGCCACCTACAGATAGAGCCTGCACACACACACACACATCATAAATCAGGAGCTCCTGTACAACTCCATTAATGCTGATAATGCCTCATACAGGGGGATTTTCTGGGGATCTGGAACCCATTCACCCAGTTTACATTATTCCTTATGGGAAGCATTTGCTCATCGTTTTCGGTTCTCGACGAGCCTTCTAGAATGAATTAATGACGAGAACCGAGGCTGGTTCAAAACCAACTTGTACTCGGGTATGGTACCTTCTCGTGCCATAGCAGTAGGGTAGCGCTGCTGTTGTCGGTGGGTCGCTCGAACCCTCTGTAGATGTACTTCATCAGAAGATCCACTTTATTCTTATCCAGAGACTGAACGGCTTTTTCGATGTCACTGCTCTTAAACGCAGTCAGCACCTTCAGTACCACCGCCTCGGCACGCTCCTACACACACACACACACACACACACGTTAGACCGAACGTCCAGCACAAAAGCACACACAAGTACTAAAGCAGAATCTGTCTTTTTAAAAAAAAAATTCTCATTTTCGCTCCGAGCCCACCTTGACGTTCTGGTTCTTGGTGTTGACAGGTGGGTTCTTCAGCGCAGCCTGTAGCGCCCCCATCAGGTTCCCTGTACGCAGTGCTCAGGAAAATCTGCTCTAACGGCATAAAAGATAGTAACAAGTCTCCTACTTCCAATCAACCTCAGTCACTCGGTCCGTTCCCGATACTAACAATTATAATAAATTATAATAGGACCTAAAACCTGTCTTTTACCTCCAGACACTGCAGCCGTAAACAGCTGATGAAATTCAAAAAGCTTTAGCATGTGTATTTTTCCTGCCACACTGGAGTTTTGTTGACATTTTTAAATGTAACTTATTTTCTCAAATATGTATTACTTTGCTTTAACCACGTGCATAAGTGGCGGCATGTGTTGCGCACGGACACTTTTAGGACACAGGCACTAAAAACCTGAGTGAATAAACGTTTATTAATTTGTATAAACCAAAATTAAATATTTTATTTCCAAAACCGCTGCACAGGGAGCTACAGAGGCCGAATCCCAAATTCGACTTGCTCCACTACGTAGGCTGCGAGACGTAATTGCGTTCAACCCTACGTAGTGCACAAAGATAGGGTGTTACGCGGTCATTCGGGATACAGCCGTAGTAACGAATGAATGAGCGCTACCACACCCATTACAACAACTAGCCGTCGTTTCTGAGGCGTTTTACCCCTAGAAAGACAAAAAGCGTCCTTTTCACATCCCCAGGTAAGCATAAGCACCAAAAGTCGGAGTGTAAGCGTTATAAAAACAGCAATAAAGAGGATATTGTCTGATGAGGGAGTCCACCTCGGCCTCGTCCGGACCCAGCTGATTCTCTCCGCCTTTCTCCTCTTCGTCCACGAATTTGTTCTCGTCATATTCATCCACGTCCACCTTTCTGAAGCGGTCCGACACGGTGTTCTTCGACATGTTCAAAACTACTGAATTATTAAAGCATTAAATAAGAGGAAAGATCACACCGAGCCCTCCGGTAGGTTTCAGGAAGCAGTAGCACCTTCCGCAGTCGCTTCCGTGTGGAGCGCCCTCAAGCGGTCATACGTTGTAACATCGTGCAATGACTAAGCTCGGCCACTGGGTGGGGGTGTTTGGCTCTCTACGCGGCTTGAGATTTTGTTTTAATGCGATACTCACATTTGACCACAAGACGGCGAAGTTCGGCTTTCTGTGCAAGCAAGTACTTAAGTAAGTTAACTTTATTTACAGTGAAAAGCACATTTAATACAACAATCGGGCACGAGGAAGATAGACTATACAGACTTAAAGTATTGGGACAGCTACACATCCCAGTCTAAATCCATAGGCCATGCTTTCTCTAACGCTTTTATAAACATGTGGCAACGGGAGTGAACAAAGCGCCTGAATTTAAGGATTAAGAGGTGTGACCGTATACTTTTGTCCATTTAAAAATCCATATCAAGTCCACAAGACTTAGCTACTCTCTGGTTTTATAATAAAGTACTTGCAATGACGAAAGGCAGAGCGATAAAAGAGAAGTTCTTTAGATACTCAGATTTTATTTGACGTTAGTTATATTTTCCGTTAGAGGATTCATTCTTAAGAGGTTATTTGAGGAATTTAAGATAAAACACACTGAAGAAGATTTCCTTTCCCTTTTGGTGAATCTGACTCAGTCCCTGTAACCACAGCAGCACTCCCTACAGGCGCAGCCATAGAATATTTCACAGACCCGAGGTGCGGTATTGATAAAACAATAATATCTCGATATTTTTCACTAAGCACACACATTTTAGGTCTAAAATATTAAAATGCTGTTTGAATCCGTCTCTCAACCTCCTGAACTGGCACCTTTCTGGCAGCTGGAGTCTTCTGGGATCAGCATTTCTTACTTCTGACCATCTGTTCTGTTTCTTTTGTAAGGCAGCTGGGCTGTCTTTAACAGAAACCGATTTGCAGATTGTCCTATTTTGAGCACCATCCATCTTTCCAGAGCCAAACCCACCTGGAAGGCAGCTCTGGAACTCGAACCCTGATACTGGCGGTAGGGAATGGATTTGTTTTTGCTCCATGATCATAACACCTTAAGAAAAAGGTTCTAACAATAAATTACTACTGTGTGTATTTACACACCGGGGCATTCAGAGCCTCACACACAGGCGCTTCAAACTGAGAAGAAACCAAACACAACCGGTACAGGAACACACAGCGCTGAGCTCCTGCTGAAACAACACACACACCATCGCAATTCAGCAGAGTTTCAAACACACATACTGACACATGATACAAATATAAACACTTCATGAGTTACACGTTTTAACGTTTGGACGTGGTCCTGATCGTCCACTGGTGTTTTTAGATTAACATCAAAGACTCATGTTTGTAATATACTGTTTACTGTTTGTCTTGGCTTTAGCCGAAAGTTTGAAGCCACTCATCTGAAAATTTTTTCCACTCAAGGCGTTTTCACACTGAGTCCGATTTTTACAGCCGGAAAAAAAAGCCGTCTGCGACACTGCGTAACATTTTTAATCGGAGCCTGTTCTAATTTCTGCCTTAAAATCAGGCTGACCAATCAGAGCTCGGTTGCCAGGCAGAACAGCTCATAAGAGCTTATAGGACGAGCAACAGGCTACCTCTAAAACATGGACATTAAAGAAAAGATCTGGTGGAAAAGAACTGAAAGGCTGGAGAATGATGGTGATAAAGCTCACAGGGACTGGATGGAAGCGTCTGATTATTTATCTAAGAGCATTCTGATCTGTTCATGCTCACAAAAACACAAACTAGGGCTTCCTGCACTCATCTGCACTCGGGTCTGTGTTTATAAGTTGATGTGAAAAAGACACGGCGAGATCTCCGACACATTAAGAGAAGGGAACATAAAGAAAGCTAAAGCAGGGACTATTCAGAGTGTTTAGACAAAAAACGTAGCGCACTCGGTGTGAAAAACTGGTACTTGGCGTGAATAGGCCTTCAGTCTGCAGCTTCTCAGCCAACCAAAGCAAACAAGCCTCATTATGAATCTCTCCGTCTCATTTCTATTCTCCTTAACATTACTTTTAGTGTTTTCTTGACCCTCCAGTCGGCTCTTGAGTTCTGTTCCTTACTCCATCCCAGGCTTTCTTACACCCTTGCAGGTCCCCTTGTGTGAAGCGGTCGGGGCGAAGCTGCACACTTGAGTTTCCATTTGTTCGTTCCCTTCTTGTTCGTTCTCTGCATTGTTCTCCGCTCTCCCTCAGGCCTTTTTCATTTAAACCAAAAATATTCAGACCCAAATTTCAGCGCATCTTTCATTTTAATGAATCAATTCTGCCGAGCTTTAGAGCTACTAAGGTTCAACCGCAGACGACTTTATTACACACATTAACTAAGAGTAACTGGTTGATTTAAATATTGTTTTTAGTTTTTAATCAACTCTTCCATGCAGAGCATTAACACCAATCTAAAATACAATAATTATTATTAGGATGACCACTTTTACTTCATTATCATGTTATATTCACATTTGTATGAACATTTCTTATTTATTGAAGTGATCAGAGGTTGATATTGTACTGTCTGGCAACCGACGCTTGAATTTTGAGGGATCACACAGGTCCTGTTTCCACTCATGTCTGGGGTATCAGGATTGTATCTGTAGGGCTGAGCCACGTACAAATGAGTCTAAACGCACCACTGACTGCTCGAACCACTTTAGGTCCAGGAGGTGGCGAGAGGCGTGGCAGGGACACCCGAGTGATAAACCCGCCCAATACTTCCACTGGTACGTCTCCGTCCCTTTTAGCGTACAGTGGTACCTCGGTTCCCGGCGTCTGTTCTGTACTCGGTGCACTCGCTTAAACGTGTTTGACTCATTTCAGCCCAAACTCGATTCACAATTCATGAGTCACTATTCAGTACACTGATTCGATAGCTCTGGCTCGGTGTTTGTCTTTGTTTTTCCATCTACAGCACTGTATCCTTAGTGCGAATAAATCCCCATGGGTCCTACAAAGGTTAGTAAGGAGAGAAAACCGCATTCAATCCATGACTCACTAAATGACACGACGTTTTTCAACTCTTTATTATAAAATAGATGCAGGTTAATGGAAGTGTTAATGTGGAATCGGCTCCTCTGATACAGTACAGACTAAACTCATCAGTTCATGATATATTGACCTTCTGATGGACTTGAACATATCCCCATCATAAATCAGGGAGCTCCTGTAGAATACAGGGTCTGGAACCCATTCATTCCATTTGCATTATTCCTAATGGGACAGATTTGCTCGGTATTCGCTCTCGGTTCTCGACGAGCCTTCTGGAACGAATAAATGAGCAGAACCGAGGTACCGCTGTATACCTATAAGGGTTTAACAGGTGATACTGCATTCCCCGAACTGTACATTAGTTTTTCTTTAGCTGGACTCATTCCCTGTTGGTTGTGTGCAGCCGGCGATGTGTTTATCTAATTAAACGTCCATTTCGATTGATGACCTTTTTCGCAGAACGCACCGCGATCGCTAAACACACACACCTGCACTTGTAATCTAAATACCCTAAAGTAACTTCACAGACATTGTCCTTTACAGATAGTGCCATTGTAAGCCGCTGTGACACCCCTAACACCTCTAAGCAGACCTGTTACACCTCCATGCGGTGTCGGTTCCTGACGCCGTTAGGTCCAGGCTCTCTAGGGTTCCTGGATGTCCGGGGTTGCTCGTCCGGATGTGTTTCCGCCTTTCCAGATGCCCCGAGTCTGTATCGCGTCACAGCACAACAGTATGACAACAGTGTCTGTTCAGGGCAGACGGATGTGTGTGCGTGTGTGTGTGTGTGTGTGTGTTTACAGACAGATCTGTAATGCAATCCGTGCCTTTGTAAATATGAGATAATGGCTTCGGAGGTGTGGAAAGCTTAAGACAGACCGTGGAAACCGCATCACGCCGACCGCGGCTGCGATGAAAGCCGAGACGTCTTCCGTCACCCGCCGAGTCTAAACATAGGCTGCGCGTCCAGTTCTGCTTTGTTAGTTCCTTTTAAAACTGCCGTCCGGCGAATGGTGGCGCCGCGCCAGAGCTCCAGGCCCCGCCGCGTCTACCTGTTAGGCACGCCCTTCCTCGCGCCGAGGCTCTCTCTTTTCAGGAACTTCTTGTTTTCAAGCTCGTTGAGCGAGAGAGAGACGGAGCAGCGTGACGGATCCCGGCGTCTGTGCAGAATGCTCTCTTTGATGGCGTCCTTTATAGCCTGAGGATCGATAGAGAGAGAGAGAGAACTGAAGCTCCACTCTGCAAAGATTGCCACACATCTGCACTGCCTTATTTAGATAGGGACAGAAGTATTGGGACACCCCCACATTGTACCTTTTCTGACGCCCCATTCTAAGTCTATAGGCGTCAAGATTGAAAATGACAGTGTGGGATCATTTCAGGATCTCCAGAGACATCAGACAAAAGACCTGTAGTCACTGTTCATACGAGCCATCAATAATAATAATTCTTAATTACATGCCATTCTATAAACAAACTTTCTGATTTGAAGTTTCTCTCGGTCTGTTCAGAATTTCTTTCTGTTTCGGCCACAGATTTCTATTTCTATCGTACCTCCAGTTCTGTACTGAATTCGTTTTAAAGTTGACCGATAGAGAGAGAGCACAGACCTCGATGTTGTTGAGCGTGTTGAACTCCATGAGGTCGTGCAGCTGTCTGAAGGCCTGGTTGGAGTACTGGAAGTTGAAGGTGGAGTACGGGGTGGCCGGATCGTCGAAAATGTCGAAGTCGGCAAACTCCTTCTCCTTATCCGTCTCTCTGGGGACTCCTTCATCACACACAACACGAGGGAGATCAAACAATCAGAGCTCTGGGCTGCAACGTAACGCAAATTTTGCCTGCGACGGTGTCCATGGTGATCATTTTTTAAAATAATCTTAATCATACTCTTGTACTTGTACCCTGATCACCATGCCCTACGTCCTACAAACCATTTAGAGCATCATTCGCCTACAGGGAACAAAGCTGTACACGATTTCAGACAATCCTTTATACGGCTGTTTCAGTCCGGAGTAAGCATACACACAATGGATAACGTAAGCTTAAACAGAATCCATTTATCACTTATTAATTAATATTTTCGCACTACTTTCATTGACTTTCATATTCAGGCTACCTCTTTTTAGAAACAACATGTACAAGCTGTTATGTGCTACAGATTCGTTTGCTACTTTTAAAACACTGTTCCCTACAGGCTATACTTATTAGGTACACCTGTTCAACTACTTATCATCACAAATATCTAATCAGCCAAAGCTCATAACACACACTCATGCTAACTAAGAGGGAACAACGATGAAGTCCTCACTGGGAGCTTTGTAGTCCCTGAAGTGGATGTTGGCCAGGACGAAGTGGATGACGGTGGGACAGTGTTCCTCTTCTTTCCGGGGTTTGAACACGTAACACTCCTTCAGACCCTCGCGATCGAACACCCTGACGTCGATCTTGGGGAAGGGCAGGTTGTTCATGCGAGCCCATTTCTCAGCCAGCAGCAGCTCCTGATGTTCAGGATAGTCAGAGCAGAACATAAACAACCAGAAGACACGGTCATATCACTGAAAAACCCTTGCTTACACATGGTCTACCTATCGCTTGCCTTTTTTTGTCATTTCCAAACCTAGGTCCACTAAAGCACTCCTGACGCTGAGTGTGCAAAAAGCAACTGATGATCTAATTACACTAGCACTCACAAAAATGAGCCGTTTGGTTTTTCAAAGGCGGTTACACACAAACAAGTCAATTTATTTCTAGAACACTTTTTACAATGGCGCATCGATTATCTTCTAATTTATAAAGTCAATCCCAAATGGAGCGAGCTTAGGGCGACAGTGGCAAGGAATATCCCTAAACGTTATGAGGAAGAAACCTTGGGAGGACCAAGACTCAAAAAGGGACCTTTGGATGATAAATGTAAGAATGAAATGAATGTATTTAAACAAATACGTCTTACAGTGATAAACAAGTATCAGTTAATTAAAAGTGGTTTATTCATCTTATTTTCATTTTATTGTATATATTAACATGCAGCAGTGTCAATATTAATGATATACTTTTTATACTCTATATTCTGTCATTTATTATAGTCTATGCATTGTTATATTTGATTTGATTGATTTAAATGTTTATATTTAGCTTAGAAACTTGTTAATTCGGTAACAGTACATTATTTACATATAACATCCAGGCTGCCCAAGACGATTCAGCCCCTTTGAGTCTCAGCCCTCACAAGGTTTCCTCCTTACAACGTTTAGGGAGTTTTTCCTTGCCACTGTCGCCCTAGGCTTGCTCAATTAGTAGGGCTGTGGATCTAGATATTTGTAGAAGTCGCTTTGAGGCAATGCTCCGTTGTAAACAGCACCGTATCGATACATTTGGTTTGGTTTGAGTACTGATGAACAGCCTATATTATGAATCTATAAGAACGACTTCAGTCATGCCACAATCGACGGTTACTTTGAGAGGTCCTTGGGTGCGTTTTTAACCTTGAACGGGACACGATTACGTGAACAGTCAGGATTAAAAGAAGTGAATTTATATCATGATTCAATTCAATTCCATCTAAAAAATGATTGTAAGTGACGATTATCAGATCTTTTGATACGTTTCATACGTCTCGGACAGATATGTTTGTTCCAAAAGAATGCTAAAATACTGCCGAGTGATACGGACAGATAATCAGTGTCAAAGATGAGCTATAAAGGAATGTCACTTGCTCACTTTGTACAGTACATGCGCTGTACGCAATGAGCCACGTCCATCAAACGCAGCACTAAATGACTCAATAACAGCTAAAACGGCAGTCCTTCGACATTTTAACTTGGTAACAGATGTTAGGAGGACCGGGCGCACTGTAAACCAGACGTCCCACACCAACCTTAAAGGGAGGACTGGAGTCACTCGGCCTGGCAGAGAAATCGAAAGAAATAATAAGATCGACTCCTCGCTGTGGTCGCAGGATCAGGGGGTAGGGCAGGTTAAAGGTCAGGCCGCTGTCCACCACGTGGATCTTCTTACTCCTGACGTCCAGCGGCTCGTAGATGCGCTCAAACTCATCAGGGTCTACGAGAAGGGCCGACATCTGTGAGGACATTTAACCTTTGATTCTCAAAATCAGACCAGTGCTTATCAACGTTAAGTTATTACGCAAAATGAGCAACAGGCAGAACACGGCCGATCCACCCACTGCAGATTTGGGGTGTGATACTGACAACAAAAGAGATCTCGATATTTTCTGGGACTGTATCGATAACGATAATTAGACAATACTAAGCATCCTTTAAAAGTCTCACGTTGGAGGAGCTCGTTAACAGGATATGAACTGTTGCTCAGTGATGACATCAATGGAAATAACACTGAAGGAAATTAAAATCCAAGGAAAACTGGTCTTATTTATTTAGACAATTTCACATTGTGATGTTTTGGGAATCTTGGGTTCTCCTCTTCTTCTCGCTTGCGCAGCGGAAAGGAAAAACTCCCTAAACGTTATAAGGAAGAAACCTTGGGAGGGGCGAGGCTCAAAAAGGGACCCGACCTCCTTGGGTGGCTTAGATATTTATATGTAAGAATTAAAGTAAGTTATCTAAATAATAGTTTTATAGTAAGAGTTTAAATAAACGTTGCTTTGTCGAGTTTATATGCGTCGACTGACCTGCACTTAGGTGTGGTGCACATGCATAGTTATCGGAAAAAAGCTAAATTCCACACTTCTAGAATGTGTTCCCTCTCCTCCCCTGCTCCTGCAGGGTCTGGCAGTAAAGCTGACTCATGAGACGAGGACACGCCTTCATTTGTTGCTGCGAACTGAAAGCAGCAGGATGGGCCGAACCTGCAGCGGCATGCAGAGCAGCCATAACTCCTGCATGGCTCGGTCCTTACGGTGAGGCTAAACGTTTCTGACACTCGTCTAGGCTGCGGGGCTGCATTCGGTGCAGTGCAGAGACGTTTGGCGTATAAAGGGTTTTTGGGGCCTTCTGGAAAACGTTTATACATGCATTTTGGAGCGGTGGAACTGGAGGTGGGGGAATCCCCTGGGGCCTGGGGGTGGGCTGAACACACAGACGGTATACACGCCTTACAAACTGCCAGGCATATTTAACCCTCCTGCCATCTTCAAATTTACTAACCAAGTTTATCTTTGGGTTCAATTCGACACCTAGAGAAAAGATTAGAATTAAAACTGTCACCCAAGTTCGCGTCGGGCACTTTGATCTCTCGCTACTAGTCACGGATTTTGGGTCGGAGCCATGAAGCACAGGGTTGTTTGGGTTTTTAGAAGATTATAAAACACTGATACAGATTCATTTGATTGACATTATTCCTTATAGGGGGGAAAAGGTACTGCTGCACAGTCCTTACTTGCCTATCTGGCGTCACTGCTGATCCACTGAGAGAGAACGGCTGCTTAATAACATACGTGCATGTAAAGCACAAAATGGCTCCGTTTACCTGTGACCACCTCGTCTACCTCGTCCTCGATGGAGATCTGGGGCTGAAGGCTATGGTGGGATGTGAAGGGCATGCTGTTGTGCAGGTTCAGGCCCAGCATGAAGTTGTGCACTTTGCCCGCCCGGCCCTCGCGCGTGTTGAACAGCGCCGTGTCGCCCACCATGGACGTGAACATCCGCTGCACCCAGCTGGCCTGGGCGTTACGCTGGCGCGCCTCCTCCGCCTCCGCCGACTCGGTCCCGGCTAATAAGGAGAACGAAATGGACAGGAGGGAAGGGAAGTTACAGAAAGAGAGAAGAGACAACAAACAGGCGAACAGGACGGAATGAAGGGACGGGAGTATTTCAAGAAAATAATGATAAGGCAGGATAACAAACATGGAAACATTAGGGAGGGCCAGAGAGAAGGAAACAAACATATACAGAGGTAAAAATAATTAGAAAACAGACAGAAGTGAAGTTTGTTAACTATAAAGGTGTCGTATGTTCACCCACTCCTCCGTGGCTCCTCTTCGTTGTCGGTAGAGTCATTTCCCACTATGTGCTCCGGTTTAATTTGCTCTGCAGATCATAAACACAGCTCACCATCAATATTTTATTTTATTTTGTATTTAATGTCACATTCGTGTCTGTTTCTATTCCTGACCAGAGCGAGGTTGCATAGATGCCAGTCAAACACACTCATACCGGGGTTAGCTTAACGCCTTATCACACTATATTACATAATATATAACATATAATATATACTTATATAATATATTAATGCTGTATTAAGTTTGAAACCTTGTTTAAATCGGTCTCTGTGTGTTGTTCGGAAGCATGCCAATCAGGCTGACCAATCAGAGCTCTGTTGTCAGGCAGAACAGCTCATCCTGCTAGTAGACTTGCTCTACACGATGATTTTGTGTTACATGAGCCATTTTTACACTTAATTTACATGCTCAGACACACGGCAGCGGTTACGTAGGCTGCATGTGGGAGCCGGGGTGAGTAAACAGTACACTTTACATGACTGTCACTTACAGTAAGAGAGCAAATGATCACCCTGTAACACAAATTGTTTACTCAAAAACAATTCTGTCAAGCCCACGTTCCCATTAAATCAGCACTTAAATCTGGGATGGAAGGTAATTTGCTGACTCACCTGCTTTTAAACACAGATCTGTATTTCTGGTCTGGTCTTAAAAGCAGGCTCGGTAAAAAAAATAAATAAATAAATAAAAGTGTTAAAAGTCGGGTTGTGAACCTTTAGGCTCTAAAGGCCTTTTCACATCGAGCCCGAAATTTTCCTGACAAAAAAACACGTAAAGTTTTGAAAAAGGACACATATGAATGCCGTCCTTCACACTGAGTCCAAACGGACGGCCTGCGATGCTGCGTACCATTCATTTTTAAATCGGAGCCAGTTCTAATTTCCGCCTTAAAATCAGACCGACCAATCAGAGCTCGGTTGTCAGGCAGAACAGCTCAGAGAGCTTATAGGACGAGCAACGGGCTACAAAGAAAAGCTCTTGTGGAATAGAGCTGAGGGACTAAAGTGATATTGCCAGCCTGAATAGTACCAGCTCAGTAGTCTGGGAAGGATAAATGTCTGTTTTTGTTTTGTCTGACATCACTGCCAGAAAGCTATGTACAGATAGGGAAGCTTCGTTTCTCTTGAGCGGCTCTACTCTCGTTTCCTTCATATCAAACTCCGATCTGGACAACTGGCAACGAAACGTCCCCCGGTCAGGAATAACCGTGATATTTAAACATACCCTGAATGCCATCACATCTCAGACTACTATCTCAGAGACAGATTTCCAGTGTGGGCACAGATCCTCTGCAGCCATAACACTTACCGAGCTCCTCCTCCATAGTGCTGCAGCCTGTAGTCTCCTTCACACCGAGGACCCGGTTAAACAGGATGGAGAAAGCACTGCCCCAAACACCTAAACACACACACACACACACACACACACACACACACACACACACACACACGATGATGTGCTGAAGGGGTCACGACACCGCAGTTCCAGCCATACAAACATATCCTCATAACACGGCAGCCTCGCCTCCATGTCACCTGGGGCAACTTCACACACTTGCCCTGCTAGAGCTAGACATATATCATCTCAGATCAGTCATATAATAGAGCTGTGCGCTGTGTGACGTCCACATCACGTCCTGTGAAACAGTCCCACAGTAGTTTAGATACAGATTTTAAGGAATGATATGAATTAAAACACAGTATTTCTCATCTTTGTATCTGATAACAAAAACAAAAGGAGAGTTGTTTTCTGCCTTCAAGACTGCAGTTCTCTTTTCTGTCAGCAGATGTCGCAAGGGTTCGCTCGTCCTAGATTATGTCATTCAAATGTGAATTACAGTCCAACCTGGTTCTTTCGCCAACTCTCTCTGCGTGCGATGCTAGGACGGATTTCCCTCCATGCACTTTACCTCAAAAAGCGCCAACCTCACGTCTCACCCTCGCCATTCTTGAAATGTGACAAATGTCTTCCTCAGGTATGACCGTCACTGCCTTTGTCTAGGTTTTTTTTTAACCTCGTTAAGTCGCCAAACTCGCCTCTCACTAGCCACATATAGATAACAAGTTTAGACTGTATATATAGTATGACAGATTTCTATTTGCTATTATAATTCTTAAGATCGCAGAAGTTAAAGCAAACGAGAGTTAATCAGATGGATGACAAATGGTGGCCCAACTAGTAAACCCTGGTATCCAAACTCCCGCTATAAGGCACGAGGTATTTTAATCTCCCTCCCCGCTATAACAAATGACAAGCTAAGAATTAAGTGTACCATAACCGACACAGATGGAGTGTCTGAGGTATTTTGCCTCTACCTGCAACTTCCACTTCCTTGGGTTTATACAGTGACTCACTGTGGGAGAGCAGAGGATATTATAGAGGTGCTCCCTGATTTATGATGGGGAGACGTTCCGTCAAATCCTTCGTAAGCTGCATTTATCGTAAAACCAAGACTTTAATATATACTCTATATATCATAATTGGCATATACTAAACAAGTTTAAAACACTTGCATTAAAGTCATTATCACAAAGCTTATTTTATAATAAAGTGTTGAATATCTCATGCAATTTACTGAATAACTTACTGAAAGTGAAAAACAGAAATGATTACTGTCACATCCACGGCCTCACTACATTTCCCAGAGCTCATCACTCCAGCCGCGGCAAGAGAGAGTGTGGGAAAGTTTCCTACTGCTTATCACTTACCCGGGGAATTCACAATTCAGAGTACAATTTCTACTGAATGTGTATTTATGTTTATTATTGGATAAAGGTGAAGTATCGTAAGTCAGCTCATTGTGAAAGCACCACACGAGTACCTGTAGTCATTTTATTTCCACGGCAGCTCTTACAGCAACTGATACTTTTGGCCCACATCATCTTCCACAGCCTCCTCCACTTGGTAAATGCCGTTCTTGCTCAATTACAGCAGGCTTCGCTGTATATACACCCCTTTGTTGCCTTTGTTCGTTGTTAAGACTTGTTATTGTCTGGCTGGTTGCTTCACCATATCGGATTTGTATTGTAAATAAAACACCTACACTTGCACCTACCTGCGCTTCCCTTTGCTAAGAAATAACCTAAAGGGAGAAGCAGCACAGCACACATGCTCACGACAGATGTACACATTCTTGGTTAGGTTACTTCCTTGTAAAGGTTTCTTTCTATAGATGTCTCTCACGTACGTACGTACGTGTACACACACACACACACACACACACACACACACACACACACACACACACACACACACACACACACACACACTCTGTTGTAAGATATAATGGACGCCGAGTACCTGTTATCTGAATGTTCCTTATTCAAGCCATTTACAGAAGCGATGTACAATCAGATAGCAGGGTTTAAGTGTGTGATTATGAGAACATACTTTCTTTATGTTGCATTTATCATTATGAGCCAATCATTTTAAACCTTAGACAGAGTTAGACTTACACACCTATATTAAGAACGCGTATATTAAGGCCGTCCTTCACACCGAGTCTGAAACTGATGAACCGTGATGCTGTGTAAAATGTTTAAGCTGGGCCTGTTCTAATTTCTGCCTTAAAATCAGGCTGACCAATCAGAGCTCGGTCGCCGGGCAGAACAGCTCATGGAGAGCTTATAGGACGAGCAACAGGCTGCCTCTAAAACATGGCTATTAAAGAAAAGATCTGGTGGAATAGAACTGAAAGGCTGGAGAATGATGGCGATAAAGCTCACAGGGACTGGATGGAAGCGTCTGATTATTTATCTAAGAGCATTCTGATCTGTTCATGATCACAAAAACACAAACTAGAGCTTCCTGCACTCATCTCCGCTCGTGTATTTGCTTTATAAGTTGAAAAAGACACGGCGAAATCTCAGACACATTAAGAGAAGGGAAATAAAACTTTAAAAAAGCAGACAGGGAGCATTCAGAGTGTTTAGACAAAAGGCATAGCGCACTTGGTGGTCCCACTACGTTGAAAATCACATCCACTTTCATCATAAACAAAAAACATTTAATAACAGGAACTAGAAATTTAACAGGCTGAACGGTATACGTAATCTGTGGCCTTATACTTTTGCACTGTAGCTGTGTGAAGCCTGACTTGGCCGGACAGCATCGCTGGGACTCGTATACGACTCACCACAGTGGTGTGGGAGCGAACTTCCGCTGCGCCGCCCTACTCCTGAGTTAGGCGTGATATAAGAATAACATCCACCGCTGACTGAGCTGTGAGTGCTCCAAAGCATAAACATCAAACGTTCTGACTTCATAAAGTGCTGGGGTTGGGTTATACTGCTTCCGAAGAACAATAAGATATCCTGGGGCTAAGCCCTTCAGAGCGTTACACGTTATTAAAAGGGCTTTGTGTCGGCGTTAAGCTTAAGATACAGCCAGTCTAAACTGAATGGGACTGGTGTGATCTGATCTGACTTTCATTTTCTAGTAAGGACATGAGCATTCTGAACCTCCTGAAGACAGAGCAGATTATACCCCATACACGGGCAAGTCATTCTATACTGTCTATATGGGCACGAACGGTGTTACCTACACTATATAGACACGCAAAATGAGATCCAATACACGGGTATCGTATGGAGTTCAATCCGGACACTGCGCTTTGTGTCATGAACGTGTCATAAGTAGTGCCGGGTGATATGACCTCAAAAAAAAAATATCACGATTACCATTAATGGACGATTATTTTGTTTCAGGGGTGGGCGATATGGTAAAAACATTATATCACGATAATTTAAGACATTTTCAAGATGCATGTGATGGCAGGCAAAATGCATCAGCAGCGACAGATTCTTACAGACCATTCCAATATTACCCCATACTCAGTAAAGTGACTTCTGAACTGGACTAATTACACTCTTCATAATGAAGCATGCAGTCGTTCACTGACGATATTCTGGATATGCTCAGGAAAGCACGTCTATAACGAAAACAGATTTAATCACGATACTATAAAATATCGTCATGTTGCCCACCCCCATTTTGTTTTTTTTGCCGTTTTTGGCACAGACAAGGTTTCTACTGTTAATATTCTACTATTAGAACTAATAGTAGTAATAGTAACTATTAGAAGTGGGATTTCTTTTTTTTATGATTCAAGAATGCATGTAGTTATGATTTTAAACAAACTGAAGGACACACGCAGATGAACCATTTATGGTTATTTATTTAATATTTCAAAAAACTGAAATCCTTCGGTTATTTCTTTCCATTTTCTTGCACTTTTTCATATTGTACATCATTTGTAAACACACAGCCGATTAATTTTCGATGACTTGCCCAGCCCTAATGACAAGTGAGTGTTGATGAAATACAAGAGCTCAATAATAAGAAGGGGTGTCCACAGACTTTTGTCTATATAGTGTTTTATTTTAAATAATTGAATTTATACACACTATGAAACCTGTGAGTGCAGTACTGTACAATACAGCCATTCTCATCTTTGTATGTTTTACAAAACCTGAAACCCTTACTGATAAAGAAAAACAAAGGAATGTTATCGTGTTGTTTTCTGCCTTTCAAGACCACAATTCTTTTTCTCACCAGGTGTGGTACGGGTTCACTCGTATTAGTTTTCGGTCATTCAGGTGTAAATTAAATCTATACAAGACAGATTTTTATCTTCTACGATAATTCTTAAGACCAAACGGATGTTGCTCGGATGGACATTGAATGGACGATGCATACCTGCAATTTAAAAACAAGGACTTGTGTCTTACCCATGAGAAAGTGTAGCGGGTTCTCTTCATACTTTTTCACCACACTGCCCATGAAGAACTTGCTGCCAAACAGCTCAGGAGACATGAAGGTGCCGTATTTGGCCATGCCGATCTCATACGGACTGAACTCCATCCAGTCTGAAATGAGGAAAGCGTACAGGATGTTTCATTTAACTTTTATCATCTCCAGTGTCTCAGGTCATTCACTCACTGAAAGAAAACATCAGGGACTGCATTCACAAAGACAGAAAACATTCTTAAATGTACGTTTTCTTAGTTTCATTCCTAAGAAAATCATTAACATCTTAAGAATAACCTTTTTTCTTAACTCTTTTCTTAAGAACAAGTGTCAGTCTTGAAAACACCCTGTTCTTTAATGTTTTCCTAACCTTACGATAGCCTCAGGCTAAGGTAAGCATCTAAACCTACCAAACTTTAAACACTTTAGCTATTGTAAATAAGGCCTAAATACTTTCGGTTCAAAAGTTTAAAGCCTTTCGAGTTTCTTTCCATTTCCTCAAGTTGTCTACAAGAGGAAAGGATCTGACCAGCTGTTGCTTCAATCTGTTTTAGATGGACGTTTTTGCAGGTTTTGGGGAGAAAGGAAAATCCATGAAGGGCTCTCACAGACAGAGCAGATCCTCACACGCTTTCTGATCAGATACTTCTGCGAATTCAATCATATACCTACCAGAGATTGTAACTAATGAGCTGCAAAGAAAAACAAAGATCCTCACCTCTCCCTGTAATATTGCAGACCATGGTTACACTAAGATTCTTTCCTTCTTCCACCATCACCTCCATTTCATGTTTGCTAAAATGTTTGGAACGTTTGGTTTGATGTTTTTCCTCCATTTTGCCACTATATTGTAAGCTCTAAACTGCAACATAGGTTACGTAACAAAACAAGGAATATTTCCTTAAGATAATCTTCAGGAAATAATTAAGATTTTCAGAACAATCATATGGACGACTTTTATTTTCTTAAGAAAGGTTTTGTGAATCCGGCTCCGGTACACCAGAAATGGTCATTAGTCATGTTCTATAAATGCTCCTTCAAAAACACCTGCTTTGTTTAGCTGAAGCTGTTGTGGGTGGCAAATTAGCTTTGAATTAGACCATCTAAAAATAACCTTCATACAAGATGAATAGGAGGAGGTGCTGCTGGCTCTGAGCTCTATTATTACCGGCGTCGGCCGTGAGCATTTGGTATGTTTGTACATTTGCCACACCATCCAAATACAACCTGATCTTTCCACGCCGCGTTAGTTGGATCCTTGGCGACATTTAAAAACACGTGCTGTCGGCTACGAGTCTCTGCTGGGTAGAAACGTCAGAGGCGCTAATTTGCAACAGGATCTGCAATGTCTGTCCACAGTACTGTGGCCTACAGAGCTCCGCCCATAGCCATCGTTAGCTGAATTTCATCCTGCTACAGTTTGGCCCTTAAGCTAGACTCTTATCTCTCAAACATACTGTTAATGTAACTCTCTAAATCTCAACGTACCTAGATACCTGGTCCCTCTATTTTGACCCATCTAGGAGATGATCCTTATTAATGACAATGAATTTAGTTGTTAAATAAGTGTTCTTGCGACAGTTTGCTAAGACAACTTTCATTTCAATGTTGAGGGGGACAACAAACATAAAAAAATTAAGGTGATGGTGGCGGGCTGTGGATGACAGGACACACAATGGGCGTTGTGCCACCCACAACAACTTGGCCTCCAACATCATGGAGAAATGTTCAGCGATCTCTCACCAAGAGGTACACTACCCAAAAGTAGCCTCAGAGAGCCTTTTTATAGGGCAGCGCTATATGGGAAAAGCACTTTTACGCCCTCTTATGGCAAGTTTGTACTGAGATGGCAGTGCCACCCTTTATTACATTGTTACTTACATTGTACTCCCATCTTTAATAATGCGCTCTAATATTTCTGTTTATACTTGTGTGCCAACTTAATGAACTCTACGCCATATTTTACATCATCAACCCTATTGTATTGTCTGTTTAACTATTAGTATGTAGAAAAAAAGCAAAAGCAGACAAAGCAATACCCAAATAAATCGATTTAATTGAAGGTCAAGACTGTGGCTAAATACATTAAAGTTACCGAGAAAAAGATTCACATCCTCAGTGGATGAGCCCATAGTATAGCGCTGCTGCTACGTAACACACCTTACACTGATTAAATGACTATATAAGGCTTATATAAAGTTTAAGGAATGCTCTCTTACCAGCAAACATGAGCTCAGAGACGTTGGGCTTCACGTGCAGACAGGTAAACAGAGGCAGCGGGCACTGACCTTGATTCACCTTCTCCTGCATGGAGCTCAGCTTTTTGTCCATCCGCTGTCACACACACACACACACACACACACACACACACACACACACACACACACACACACACCAGTCTCAAATTTAATAAGAGTTAATTATATTCACAGCTATGGTTCCCTTGTATCTTTTCAAGTTGTTTATGGTTGAAAAAATGACAAAAGCTCAGGAACATGTCAGAGCAGTGTGTGTGTGTGTGTGTTAAACAACACAAAATGTTATGTAATCTGGAGCAGGCAATCCTTAATCCATAAAAGTGTAGGAAAGAGTGTTATAGGATTAAACAGCAGTATCAGACATTTCCAGATCACAGCTATAGCAGCACTACCAAACATGTCTACATGTCAAGTCAGCCGGTTCCTGTTGCCCCGCCCTTTCTCCAGAGCTTCGGAGGCGCTCCGACTCGCCTGAGTACTGACAGCTGCGGCGGACGTCTGCCTCATTAAAGGATGGCACTCAAGTCCACTTGTCTGTTCTGTCGGTGCGTGACATCAGCTCTTGGTCTGAGCTCGTGTGAGCTACACCGAGTCCTTCGTGCTTACAGCTTGGAAACATTAAGTTTTTACTTCCTTGCATCTTCTCTGAAACAATTTCAGTTCCTATTTCTACCCGTCAGCATTTCACAAGCGCTTGCTTCTGCATCTTCTGCTAAGTTCTCCTTGCTTTGAGTTCTATTCCCCTTCATTAAAGTTCAAAACTCGGCCAAGGAGATGCATTAAACTTTATTTGAGAAAGGGCTTTCATCAAGCTTCATCCCTGGGACTCTGCCTCGCACTTTGTGGCATTCCCAAAATGACTATAACTATACTGTAACTATACTGTCTTGTTTGAGAAGTAAATTTCCCGAGAACTTGCTTCCATCTGTTGAAGTTAAAATCAGTCTCCCATTGCGTGTTTAACCGGTATGTTTTCTTGCTTTTAGGTGCCTCTTATATGCATTATTACTCCCCTCATCGCCTTTAGCTATCTGTTCCTCCTCAACGCTGCTCTCAACAAACACCTCAGGGCAGCATGCGTTTTCCTGTGGAGGCTGTCTAGTTTCTGATTAGATCAGACAAAAGTATCTTTTAATGCTTTTCATAATCATAAAAGCTACTGTCACAGTCTGCATGCTGCCATTCTGTATTGCTAGTCACATTACTTCGTTCGTTACTTTAGCAGGTATTTCAATGTGCTATTTGACATGAGCGACGTCCCGAACGCCTCTTCACTCGTGCAATTCGAAATTTTTTGCCCCCAAATTCGAATAAAAATTCCGGCGCCCTAAATAAAACACTCAATGGTGCGATCTTCCAACATAATCCAGCCCAGTCCATGGTGATAATGCACCGATACGATATGCCAATCGCCATCAAACCCAACAGAAGAAGAACTAGGCAGCGATCATAGGCATAGTATGTTCATATTATATATTATATTATATTATCAGTCTGTGATGTGACTCGGATTTCAATCTGCGCACCGCAGTGAACGTCTCCTCAGTGGCTAGAAGTTTCACTTTCTTTTCGCTTATTTCATGCCCCTGCATTGTCGTTTGGCATTGTATTACATTATTTTGCTTTATTCATTATTTTAATCATTAATTCCAAACGAATATGGGGATAAAAATAATCATTTGGGAATATATTAATCCTATTTACATTACTAATTATGGGGAAATATCAGTCAGAGTTATACCAGGATATACCATCTTGTCTCATGTGTGTACTTATTCTGTATGTGTTCTTATATGTGGATGTTGTTTCCTTCATTCATTAAAATCTATCATTCTATCACTGTACTCGTGTGTGTCTACATATTTATGAACACGGCTCATTTTCTCTGGTGTGTTTTCTCACTCCGGGTATGAGCGTCTCTCCGATGAGCATGCCGAAGATGTCGGTGAAAGTGACCGGCTGGCCGCCTGCTTTCTTCTTCCACAGAGCTTTGATGTAGCGTTTGATGTGCAGTGGCATCAGCAGTTTGAGGGGGCTGCTGCTCACGCTCCTCATCAGCTCCTCGTTGATCTCTCGCGGGCCTTTGTCTGGGAACTCGGGGTGCGAGTACAGCGTGGACATGTACCTGTGGGGACACGGATACATGGTGTGTCGGGTTAAATGAAAGACAGAGGATATGGCATCGTACCTTTAAGCTCACTTGAGTGCTAAGCTTAAGACGCAAGGATAGGAACCAGTTCCGCTCCGTTAGTGGGTTCGCATGTCCATCATATTTAGGCGAAGCATCCAGCTTGTGATCCTCCAACCCCTGATCTCTCCTACTTTCATTTTAGCGTCCGTTGTTACGGCTCACTGCTTCTTATAGAGATCATCACTGCTTTTACGTTTAATACCAGAATATATAGAGCGATAATTCCACAAAAGGGAGGTATGTACTGTACACGGTCCTACCAGACTACACTACCCAGCACCCATCGCTCCTTCTGCGTACACTTTTGTTTACGTTCTGTTCCTGATTTAGTTCAGCTGTTTGGTTTTTGTGTCGGTGTTTGCATATTGAAGTTCCTTATGCTTCCATAGAGCAGTTTAGTATTTTTCTATCATGTACCATAGTTTGCTTCGGAAAAATAGACAACTAGTTGGACACTGATATGCATTTTCGAGATTTTTGCTCATAATGGGACTGGATAAAGAACATAAACACACTCTACGTGCATGAGAGCAGGCAGCTGGGGCAGGAAAATGATACGGCCCCTCCCCCAAAAAACACTCCCTTATGGAACGCGGTGGATTAAGGAATTTTCCTGGCCTCTGTAAGTACGAAAAAAATCGTATATCCTGTTCTGGTGTGTTTTAAATTTGGGGTGCGCATTCAGGGAATTTAATATTACTAACAGATGTTCATTACTTCATCATGACAGCACATTAGAGCAACAGACCCGTCGAAAACTCGTAACCCCTGATCAGGTGAATATTAAGTCAAAAAAACAAAAACACAAGTAACCCTGATCCAGGAAGGAACCTGGCAACGTGACCCAGACACAAACAGAATCTTTAACCAGGTGGAAACGATCAGGAAAAGTCTGGAAACACAGACTCAAAACGCAGCTCAAACCTCACTGTATGAGCCGTGAGTCTCCGGGTTGGGACTTTAGAGTGCTTTAGAGTGCCAGGGGTGCCCAGGGTGACAGACCTTCACATCATCAGTGTCTTACAGAGACCTGAAATTCTAGAATGACTAAATTTAAGTGTCCCAAAGGCAAAACCGTTTACAGGAGACATGCAGCCGTGACAAGTGAAGGACAGGGTTTGAAAATTCTATGACTATTATATTTCCATCACAAACCATTGGTGAGAATTAGAATATCAATTAGAGGAACGTACTGTATAAGATACTGGACTGTGGACCAGAAGGTCCAGGGTTCAAATCCCACCTTGGCCAAGCTGCCACTGTTGGGAACTTGAACAAGATGCTTAACCTCCAACTGCCTGAACAGTACCAGTTGACTATAGCTTTTCTATTCTTTATTTTATTATACTCTTCATATGATGTCATTTTAATCAGATAACTTGGTTGATTCTTGCATATAATCATTTAAGCCGTCCAATGAGGTCGGGTCCCTTTTTGAGTCTTGGTCCTCCCAAGGTTTCCTTGCCACCATCTCCCTAGGCTTTTTCAGTTTGGGATTGGCTTTATAAATTAGAAGATAATCTAAAATTCTAAAGCTGCTTTAAGACAATGCTCCACTGTAAAAAGCGCTATTGAAATAAAAAAGAAGAGGTCGCTCTGGGGAAGTGTGTCTGCTCAATGCTATAAACGTAAATCTGGCAACCCCAGAAACAAACATGGCACAGAATTAAAAGCAGCGAAATGTCTACCGGTCACTTTTGTGGATACTCCAAGACACAGTATTAAGCTTGAGGAAATTAAGAATTTCATTATTTAATATTAAGGCTTACTTTTGAAGTTAACATTGCATATTTCTGTGAGATTATAATCTGGCTGCACAGCAGAAATCAAATCAACTCAAGTGCATGTAAACTCGTTGACAAAAATCTGGTTTTCTGCGGTTATCGGATAAGTAAGTGCATGTAAACGCACTCAGGGTTACAATCTTAAGATACCCTCACTAACCATATTAAATTCAGATTAACAACGAGGTACAGACCATGTGGATCCAGACAGTCCTGCGACATATGTAGCACAGTCCAGAACTCCAGACTCATAAAGCGCCTTCATCACGCCAGAAAAGCCCACCATGGCCCGGAAACCTCCTCCTGATCCCACTATAGCGATGGTAGGAACCTGGACACAGCCAGCGGCATCATCAGAGACAGTACAGGCAATGCATGGGATTAATCACGGCTAAGGTTTGCACACCCCGAGGACAAACGATAAAGAAAGGAATTTTTATTACACCAACAAAACATTCATTGTGTTTGTATAAGGGATTTGTGTCTTTCCCGCGCGGTTCTGTCCCAGTGCGTCATTCTGAGGACTTGTGTCCATTTTGCACGTCTCCACACTGTTGCCTCGTCTCTCTTTCTGTTTTTTACAGCGATACCTCGGTTCTATTCGTTTCAGAATGCTCGTCAAGAACAGTAAACGACTACTGAACGAAATGAAATGAATGGGTTCCAGATCCCCAGAAAATCCCCCCTGTATAAGGCATTATATGCACTAATGGAGCTGTATTGTACAGGAGCTCCTGATTTATGATGGGGATACGTTCAACAAATCCATCATAAGATAAATGGATAACGAGTTTAACGAGTGTTTGGTCTATACTGTATCATAGAAACGTCTAGGATAAGTCATGATGTTTTAAACAACACAATAACCTACAGTTACCCAAAATCATTAACACAAAGCTTATTTTATAATAAAATGCTGACAAATCTCATGGATTGAAAGTGAAAAGTAAACACTTACTCTATTGGTTAACTCAGGGTGCTCGAAGCCGGTGTTCTGGAGGATTCAGTTCCTATTTTCCTTTCAGTTTGCTGTCATTACTAACCTTTTTAGGACCCATGGAGATTTATTTGCACTAAGAGTACAGTACTGTAGATGTAAAACTAAAGAAAAACACGATCTCCACTGAGAAAGAGCTACTGTGAATCTGAATCACTGTGTACTGAATCGTGAATCACGACTCATGAACTCGAGATTGACTGAACCGAGTCGCACGGCTCGACTCAAACAAGTTTAAGCAAGTGCGCAGAGTACCGAGACGCATTTTTCTAGTCAAAATACGTCGAGAACCGAATTCGACGAGTTCCGAGGAGGCAGAGAACCAAGGTACCGCTGTATCTAGCTTTAACTCTGTAACAGGGTAGGCGCCCTCACCTTGCACGTGACCACAAAGTGAGACAGAAGGGATTCCCCTTGTCTGCCAGACTCCAGGGACAACTCAAACCCTGTAGTGTTCCATGTGGACCCCGTTCCATCTCACTTGTAGTTGTTTCTGAACCAGGGTTGCCCCCACCATCAGAAACTCATAAGATTACCTGGGCTGTTCTACCTTGTATATCTAATAATCCATGCCAGATTCCACAAACTGCTTCATACACTCACCTGGTTTTGCTGTCATGACTTGCACAGCTATTGGAATACCCCTACATCATATTGATAAGATAAATTTTTTCCATGTTGTTAAAATGCAAATTGGGTGACATTTTCCTCTTTTCATAGAAACCATGGGGGATTGCACTCAGCATTTGCTGAACGTCTTTTATGACGTTTACCTCACACACAATGTCAGCCGAAATTCATGTCATCGTGCTATCCTGCACATCTGATACACAGTATAGGCTCTAGCCATGGTGTATTTAGGGATATGCCTGGCTAATTTTTTTGTTTCTAATGTTTCAGACAAAGCTGGATTAACGATGGATTCTTCTAAAGTTTTACTCATCTTCTCCTTCTCAGATTCATGTTTATCTCACATGTACTGACAAGCATTAAAGAGGAGTAAGTGCATTATGTTCCTATGTATCTAAGCAACCACAAACACCAAATGCAAGCTCGGTTTACGAAGGGTATGCAAACACACCTCAACAAGCTACAGAGCTGAAAAGACACGCTCTGGATCCGTCCATTTAAACCATCAGCCTCTCACTCTGCACTGCATGGTACATTGCTTGCTTGACTCCAGACTGTTTTATCTCTTATCTCGCTCTACATTTTATTATTTTATTCAGTAGAAAACCCTGCACTTAATACACATGTACAAACAGAAGATCAACCTGTTATCTACACACAAACAAACGTAATTATAAGCACGTGGAAAGAGTAAAAAGAAAGCTGGGATATTTGCAAACAAAAACTATGTATGAGAATAAAACGGACCAGCTTGTTCAATAGAAAGACGCTAACGCGCCACTGGGCCAATATTTTGGTTTCAATAAAATGACACTAATGCTCCAAGGTGTCTGTGCTGAGGGACTTCGCTCTGTATTGCAAGAGTGGAGGGCGAACGAGAGGATGACTGCAATCAGCGCAGCAGGTCAGACCAGACTTTCATCATACATACATTACACGTCCGAATGCTTTAATGGCAGAGGTCTTAAGAATTATAATATGAACTAACAATCTATCTTATATAAATACAGTGGTACCCCTGGTCTCGACCACCTCGGAACTCACCGAATTCGGTTCTCGACACATTTTGACTACAACCCCAAACCAGAAAAAGTTGGGACGATGTGGAAAACGCAAATAAAAATATACGCAGTGCTTCTTACATTTCCTTTGACTTTTGTTTCAGTGCAGACAGTATGCACCCGAGATATTTCATGCTCTTTTCTGGTTAACAAACATCCATTCCTGCAGTGCAAGCTTGCAAGACATTCAAAAAAACAACAAAAAAAACTGGGACCAGGCAATTTAGGTCTAGTAATGAGGTAAAAAAACTAAATAATGATGTGATTTCAAAAGGCTGAGTCTTTGAGGAGTAAAAACGAACAGAGGATCTCCAGTTTATCAACAAATATGTGAGAAAATGATTGAAATACTTAAAAACAATGTTCCTCAGTGAAAGATTGGAAGGGATTTCCATATTTCAGTCCTAATATTTTCTGATTTGTCTTGAAAAATGCTGGACATCCCTGATAAACATGTGAGCTCATGTTGCCCTAAAATCTCAGGGTACTTTTCTGCATTAATGCTGCAGCACAGGAGTGTAAATGACCTTTACCAAGGGCCCTGACCCGACCCCATAGCATGCCAGAGCCTGGCTTTTAGATTTCTTCCAAAAAAGATGTGTTACACTGATGGGTCTGAGCCAAATCCCCATTCCCACTGTGTGATGGTCCATCCCAGATGCCTCCGAGCCCAGAGAAGTCGACGCCGCTTCTGGACATGGTTATAACATAAGGCTTCTTTTTTGCACAGTAACGTTTTAAGTGGTATTTGTGAATGTAACTCTGTATTGTAGAGCTTGATAAAGTTTTGAGTATCAAACGTTAATAACATTAAATTTATCCATTATTCTGTCGTAAGTACCGATAAGTTCGTGAATTATTAGGTATGGTCACCTCTTTTTCCGAGGTGGGCAGGTCGCGTGGATTTTCCATGTTGAGTAGCTTCTTGATGCCCAGCATAACTCTGTCCCTGCGGGTCTGCCTGAACAGCTTCTCCTGATCACACAGGGCCATGCTGAAGCGCAGGTCTGCAGTAGAACTACGGAAAGAATCAGCGGCCATTAGGAACACCAGCGGCGTAACGACAGCTTCATAAAAAAGAGCTCGGATAACACACTCAGTGATGAACTTACCACACCTCCACGGACATCTCCAAGTACACCTTGGTGGTCTGGAGGGATGAAACAATACGCTGTCAGTCTCCACCATGTACACATTTACAGCATGTGGCCGACACTCTTACCCACAGCCTCTTACAACCGATACAATTCAAGCGATTGTCGGTTAAGGGCTTTGCTCAAGGACCCAAATGTGGCAGAGGTGGGATTTGAACCCTGGACCTTCTGGTCCACGGAGCACTTTTAGGATGCCCTCCACCCTGTTTCTGATTGGTCCACACACTGACTTCAGAGATGTCAACCAGCAATTACCTGAACTCCATTTCCCAGAATCCCTGGTATTATTTGGCAACATGGCTATTAAGTGACATCACCATAATTGGGATGCTTTGCGATAACAATGTGATGTAACGATATGAAACAAAAACATATTAGATTTATATAAGGTTTGTTAAATACATTTTCAATAACTATACAACCTATGACAGAAAACATATTAGAGCAAAAAGAGATGGTAAAAGTATTTTATGTGGTAACACACAATACTGTGCAAACGTCTTAGGCCACCATTAGATTTGTTGTTTTAGCAATGGTATAATGATAATTACTTCTCATTCTCTTTAATAGAATACAATCAGAAAATACAGAGAATTGGTGGTATTTAAAAAAAAAGCTTCTATAAGCTACAGGGGTAAGTATTTAGCGTTTCCTGCCCTTACACTTGAGCAGTCGCAGCAACTGGGAGCTTCACTGGGATGCCAAGTTGACCCTACAGTCCAAAGAAGCTTGATCAGGAATGGTTTTCGAAAGGGTAGCAGCCAAGAAACCAATTTTTCGGAAGAGGAACAGGTTGAAAAAGCTAAGACATGCTGAAGCTCACAAACATCGGAAAGAAAAGAGTGGAAGAGTTTTACGAATCAAAAGTCGACAGTATTTTACATATGGTCATTATACCATGGCTAAAACAACCAATGTTATGGCGGCCTAAGACTTCTGCACAGGTCTGTATATGGGAAGGACAGCACAGGTCTGCATGGGTTTCCTCTGGGTACTCCGGTTCCCCCTCACACACCAAATACATGCCTTTGGTCAATTGTTGCCTCCCAAGTATCCAAGTGTGAGCGAGTGCATGTGCCCTGTGACAGATTGGCACCCTGTCTAAGGTCGATTCCCTTATTTAATGGGCTGTTACCCCCCTTATTCCGGTCCTGGTCATGTGGGCGGGTCTGGATCCTAACTCTTAACTAACTGGGCACTGCAGGGCTTTATGGAAAGGACCATCTAGGTAAGATGTGTTCATCTATCAGGGATCACACATCAGACAGAAACCTCAGAAACCGCTGCCGGCAGCCTGAATGTTTCTAGGATGTGTCATTGTTACACATTTCCACCACTTTTTTTCCCCAAAGTTTCCCAACACCCTTATGTCACCCTTACCTCACTGCTATTGGCCACTTTCCATGAAAATGAGGCTACTCTCGCTGCACATGATTACACTCAGCAGTGTGTCAGCAACCACAGAAAACAGTTGGAGTACTGACACAACATGGTACGGCGTGAAAGTACAAAAAAAAAATAGATACAGTAATATATCGCCATATTTGTTTCGTGATATACTACTTTTTTTTTAAGGAAGAAAAAACATGATAAATGGGGAGTAAATACAATCTCCGGTCCTGTAGATGGCACAGTACAGTGTTTTGAATGAATTTCTGTTTTTCATATTCTGAATACAACGTTTTGAGTTTAGTGACAGACTGATTAATCAGGTCGATTAACGCCATTTTGAAATAACATCTGCATATTCAGAAATAGTGGAGAAAAAGCAGAGCAGCTTTGTTTCCCTCATTAGAACCTGCAGCTCAAACTGGGACTGCTGAGAGACTAAAAACACGGATAAGATTCAATGAGGGCGTTGTTATTTATGAGAAGATGAACGCTTTGTTTCCAGCATTATAACTGACTGATTTTAACCATGTGCACTTGTCTAACGTTGTTTATTTTGCCAGTATTTAAGCATTAGCATTGTCTCCAGGCAGCTTTACAATTTTAGATCATCTTCTAATATCTAGGCCCAATCCCAAATTGAGCAAGCCTAGGGCGACAGCGGCAAGGAAAATCCCTAAACCTTATAAGGAAGAAGCCTTGGGAGGACCCAGGCTCAAAATGGGACTTGACCTCCTTGGGTGGCCTAGATGATAGAAGCACAGCAGGCAGTAATTAAGCAGGCTGCTGTGGAAAGAGAAAATGTGCTCGTCTGTGCCGTGTGATTCCAGCACAGGCTTCAGACCCAAACACAACAGACATTATGTAATTCATTACCCAACGAATGCCAGTTCTTGTTCTTACCTTGCCGATTGACAGGGTCACTGCTTCCGACTGCCCTACTTTGAGCTTGTTGAGTGAATACCTGACTATACCCAGAGTTTCATCCATGACGTAGTTGGCATCCATTAATGTCAGCTAAAAAAGAAAAGGGTGAAAACCACTTGACTAATCGGATAACTGCAGAAATCCGACTATGATCGGATCATTAAGTGCATGTGAATGCAGAAAAGGAATCATTTTTACATTTTGCTCGCCATTTACACCTCTTAATAACCCTAACCTGACACGGTTGCCAGGTCCATCTATTCTAAGGGCTTGGCTTTATTTGGCCTCTTTATCTGGCAACCCTGGAATTAAACGTGCCACAGAATTAATCGGCTATCGAACACTTTGTGGAGACTCTGAAACGCAGTATATACTTGAGAATCGGATTATTTAATGCTGAATTTCGGTGTTCCTGGGTCACCGCTTTAGTACATGAAGCCCTGTTAAGCTTTTCACTTATAACAGGTTGCAATGTGAAGGAAAAGCTTCATTTAAAAATGACTATTTTTGAAACTGAAACACAGTATAATAACAAAGACTTTCTTTATACCAAAACATTTCGCAAATCTTTTCACCATTTTGGGATCAAAACTTGGGCAGAATCGTAATCGATAAACTGCAAACGATACCCCGTCCTAATGACTGATGACCGTGATACTTCCTGTGCGCTGCAGACCTGCATCACGTTGTCCTGCTGCGGGTCCAGAATGAACTCAAACGTCTCGTTCCATTTCGGATGAATGTCGTTGTCTATGTGACGCGTTCGTTTCCTCGACTCCGGGGCGGTGGGAATGAACAGCTCCACGTACGGGTCCGGGGTGTCCACTGCTCACACACACACACACACACACACACACACACACACACACACACACACACACACACACAGAGTTACAGGAGGCCGGTTAGATCAAACACACCTCCCTCCGCTAAACCAGAAACCGAGCAAACGAAGCGTGCACTCACACAAGTCGCCGAACGCGCCCTTGGTGACATTCTCCGCTCTCACCACAGTCACTGTGAGCTTGTGAGAATACTGATGCTCGACCTGACGACACAAAAACACTCAGGTCTGTGAGTAATAGGTGACACAATCGACAGGAAAACCACAAAACAGAAACAGGTGTAGGGAGTGTACCCATTCAACTGGAAACAAAATACAGCAATTCCGCGTCGGTATGAAAATAAACGTCAGTGCTGCGTGACGTTAGGGATCAGGGACAAAAGACGATCAGTGACTGGATCGCTTTTAAAACTGGGCTGTTCTGCAACATGTCATGTCTACAGAGATAAACTATATGGACAAAAGTATTGGGACACACCTCTTAATCACCCCGGTTTGTGTCATGCACCACTTGGAAGCCCGAGCAGGGTGGAAACTCCTCAATGAGTTGGCGAGATATGCAACTCAAACCCTACAAATAAGGTCTGCAGACCCACGCACCACAAACCCAGCCCGTTACTGATGAACTCTGAAATTTGGGAAACTCATTAACCTGGAGCGTAACCCGGGAATCTGAGTTCCGTTCCAGTTTTGCCTCGTTCCTCCATGTTCTGTACCAGTTCCGTCTCACTACTCAGGCTTTGGGATCTGTCCCTTTCCTCCAGATTTCACCCCGATTCCACCTCCTCCCTCTTAAGTCCAACCACTCCTACCCATTCCTCCAAAATCCCATCCTGTCCCAGCCTCCCTGGATCCATCACCCGTACCTGCACCGTACCATACTTCATGTGTGTGTGTGTGTGTGTGTGTTACGTTTACTACCTAACCTCAGAAAGAGCAGTCAGTACAGTATATAGCAATTACATAACTTTTACAGATTCCAAAATAAACTGTGACTGCTTTGTTAAGTCTTTGAAAAATAAAGCTGCCGAATGACACTGAAATGAGTGCAAATTTCACATTTCCAGTAACATGTGAACAAACTCCATATAAGATAAGACTTGACAATAAGACTCCCTGCCAGAAATATAAAAGCCAGACTTACTATAATATACTGATATGGATCCATGGAGGACATCCTGAAAGATCCACGACGAGGAAACACATTTATAAGTCAGGATAGGCTCCTGTTTGTATTGGGCACCATCTGTGAACTGAAAAAGCAAATAAGGCACTTAACGGGCACAAAGGAAAATTTTCAGCCAACAAAAACGCGACGAACACTTAACACATGGGAATCACGGCAGTTCTTTAGTTTAGCGTCTAAAATCAAGAGAACTTGCACACAATTCACAATTCAGTAGGGGTGTGCAATATAACGATGTTTCTTTATTGTACTTACATTAATTAGTTCATTCAACTGTTTCTGCACAGTCTTAGGCAAAAGTCTGGGGATTCGTCAAGTTATCTCCTAAATAAAAATAAACTACTTAACATCCGCCACTGTATTAGGTAGACCTGTTCAACTGCTCGTTAACACAAACATCTAAATATTTGCAGCAATTGTGCATTTATTCATCTCAAACTGGTTTTTTTGAACATGACAATGAGTTCATTGTACTCAAACAGATCCACAATCACCAGATCTCAATCTAGCAGAGCAAACACCTTTGGCATCATGAATGTGCAGCCGACGGCGTGATGCTGTCATGTCAATATGGACCAAAATCCCTGAGGAATGTTTGCAGCACCTTGATGAATCTATGCCACGGAGAATGAAGACAGTTCTGAAGGTGAGCGGGTTCATCCAGGGTACTAGCAGGGTGTACCTAATAAAGTGGATCTACCAGAAATATTTAAACCCCAGCACAAAATTAAAGCAGCTAAGCCTGTAGAGTGCTCCATACAGTCAGCCCTACCCAAGATTTATAATAATTATATCCAGGTAAACAATAATTTCACTGCAAACGGAATCCTTTATTTAGGAGACAGTTTTACTCAAATGAATGCATAACCTGCGCTGGTTAACTGGATAAGGTGGTGTCTGTAGGCTTCCATTATTCGTTAGCAAACTTTTTACTCGCCTCCACAAGTTACTTGTTGATCATCTCTTAATAACTACACAGGTAATATCATTTCATTTCCCTTATTGAGAAAGAATAACCTAACAGGCCGTTCAATCAATAATATGAACTGTCATGCTGCAAAACGCCAATTTCATTAAGTAATATCGTATTTAAACGTGAACAGCTAGTCAGGTCGTAAGAGCTGCTCCGTCAGGTCACAGTGTTCCGTACAGCAATTGTTTATCATGTTTTATTTATATCCTAACAATAAACCAAAATAAACTGACAGTGTACAAACAAAGTAGGGGATACGGAATCACCGTATTAAAACAAAACTCGACGATAAACTACCCTACTTGACTCCCAGCTACCTCCAGGTGAGAATTAACATTGAAATAGTGTAAGCTCATTTTATAACATACAACTTACTTTTACATTTGCTTCGTTTTTTAAAGATTTTTTTCAAATTAAAAAGGCAAACCTTTCGGGTTTTATGTGGAAGAGTTTCTCAGTAACCGTCAAACGAAATCTCGTCTTGTGCGCGAGCTCGCACTGAATCAATTTGAATCATCGCTTGGAATCGATTCTCAGTTCATACAGCACTGAATCGAGGAATCGACTACTTTAGAGTTCAAATCACAGGTTTTCTGCTGCTCATTTTTTTGGTACCGAGCAGAGCAAACTTTTGAGGGAGAAAAGTTGCTCTCTGGATGTATTTTCAGTTATCAGGCACTTACTCTAACAGCTACTTTGTTTACCCTCTGTAAATAAGTTGAATAAAAATGAATAAAGGGTTGGTTAGTTAAAGTTCAACTTACCTTCCAGCTGAGGTTAAGAAGAGTATCCTGCTTCCAGAAGCATTTCTTTCTTTCTTTCTTTCTCTCTCTCTCTCTCTCTCTCTCTCTCTCTCTCTCTCTCTCCCTCTCTCTCACACACACACATACACACACTATGAATGCAGAGGTGAGAGAACAAGGGAATCTGCTGAACTTTAGTCCCACCCAACTGTGGAAAGCCAATGTGTACACAATCAGTAAATACATATTCAGAAATCAGGGCTGATGACTGATGTGGGCGGTGTCTTATGTTGAGCGATTGCCCAAGCTCCTCCCCTAAAACATCCAAAGGCACTCTTTTCCAGACTGAGTCCTACTAACCATACATTAGAAGACTGAAACAACTTTTAAAAGAGTATAGTCTAGAGACAAATCAGAGTTTTTAAGGCTTGCCATACACCAGAAGAGTTTGAAAGGGTCCTGAAAAGATTTGCATAAGTCTCACACCTATAGATTTTTTGTTGTGTAGTCCCAAACGATATGATTTTTCAAAGACTGAGCATCCTGCATGGTCACTATTTGCAAAATTGCAAAAGGATTCCTTTTGACATTATTTCCCATCATGCACACTGATTCATCGTTTTCTCATGAACCGTTCTGCCATAGTACATAGTATGGCTCAACGCCACAGCTTATTGTGCAAGATTGTCATTTAATCATAATCACAAACTTTCACATCCCAGGTCCCTCGCGATCCTGAATTAGATTAGACTGGTTTAGAAAATGAATGAATTTATGATTATTTATCATTTCAGAGTGACCAATCTTACACAGTTTGCCAATACTCTAAAGAGAATAAATGAATCAATATCGGTGTGTTGACATGTCTTACCCAAGGAGGTTGGACCCCTTTTAGAATCCTGGCTCTGGAGTTTTTCCTAGCCACTGTCACCCTAGGCTTGCTCAATTAGCACTATGGGACTAGATAGTTGTACGAGCATCCATGCATTTGAGAACAAGTGCATCCCAAAGTTGGTGAGAATCTCATGGACAGAGTCTATAAGTTGGCAAGAACAAAAAGCGTGCTAATGAATGACATTAATTCATACAAGTTGCTGAGGAAAACTGAACCTTTGAAGGCAGTGTCATGACAGGGACTGCGGAAGGGGAAAATAATTATTTTGGTTTGATAGCATGAGGATGTGTGTGCTACGAGGCATACGATGACAGAACGATGACATGATATGACACGGCTGTCTGGCATCTGCTATGGATTAACCACAAATCTGCCTCACCTGAACAAGGTTTTCAGGATAGGCTATGCCATCTCAGAAGATCAATGAAATATCTTGGGGCTAAAACATTCCGGGCTTTATACGCCTTCAACAGGACGTTTTGTTCTATAAGAAACATAACGAGCAGCCGGTCTAAACTGAAACAGACTAGGACATTCTGATCTGACCTTCTACATATGGCTAACAACATATTTTAAGAAAGAAATAAAAAAATAAATAAAAAAACTCAATTAAAAACGCATCATGAGTTCTATCTCAGTTAAACTTGATGCCCAACATCAGTACTACAAGTTTTATCAGGATTTAGGTAAAGGACATCTGATACCCCTCCATCTGACGTCCCCTCCCTCAGACACTGCCAGTGTGTCTGTGTAAAGTCTGACCTGGCTGAAAGACACTGCTGGGGCTCGAACCCGGGTGCCCACCACAAAAGTGCCTATATCTTTGGAGTGGAGTCGTCATGTCCTTCCTGTGTCCACGCGGATTTACTCCGGGTACTCCAGTTTCCTCCCACAGTCCAAAGACGTGTGTTAGGTTAAATGGAGTCTCTAAAGTGGCCATAGTGTGTGAGTGGGTGAGTGTATGTGCCCTGCAATAGATTGGCGCCCTGTCTGGGGTTGCTCCTGCCTTGTGCCCTGTGTTACCAGCTAGTGTTGCCAGCTGTGTTGCCGGATTAAGTCATAAGAAGGTGATTGAATGAATGAATGAAAGTTTTAATGCTGCATTTTCTGGTCCGACCTCAAGACGCAGGTTTAAGCATGCCCTGGATGGGGCGCCAGTCCATGGCAGGGCCTGCAGAGGTTGCTCTTGCAATGCCAGGGCCACCCTTCCCAATCTATGACCAGGCTGGAACTCACCACCAGTGCTTGAAATCAGGTCACTGCAAGAATGGGTTAGTGTGTTGGACCCCTCTGCCAGCTGAGTTCATATTATGTATATTTATGTCTCATTAAAAAGTATTATACTGTGCAAAAGTCTTAGGCCACCGTTAGATTAGACTTGTTGTTTTAGCAATGGTAAAATTACCATAATCCTTTAGCATATCTTAGCCTTTTCACCCTGTTCCTCTTCTGAAAAAAGTGGTTTCTTGGCTGCTACCCTTCCAAAAACCATTCTCGATCAAGCTTTTTCAGATAGTAGATTTCAGATTTTTAACACTGAATACAAATTCCCTGTATTTTCTGCTTTTAGTCTAATAATGAGAGTGAGAAATAATGATATATGGTCATTATACCATTGCTAAACAATGGTATATATAATCTAATGGTGCCCTAAGACTTTTGCACAGTATAGTACTGTATTAGAGTGCAATGTGAACCCATGGGAGCTAGACAGGATATTGTAAAAAAAGTCTTTTGTTTAACGCCTGAACTATTTGTTTCCATAGATTTTTGTTTAATATTACATTGTGTGGACAGAGCATTGAGGTCAACAGGGGGTAAAAATGAAGGATCAAACAATGTGATGGATGAAGAGGACAGCGTAATAGACTGAAATGTCAGCCAACTTGCTTTGAAAAGAAGGTATCATGTTAGCCTGGATGTTCATTCATGTACTCTCCCCCCTCGCTCTCTCAGATCTTCTTCCAGTAACCTACTTGGTGTTCCACGCACCAGTCGTACCACCTGGGGAGGCAGGATAGTAAGTTGAGATCGACCTTCTCAGTCATAGATACCATATCATGAAATATACAGAAAAAATAAGAGAGAGCTTACTTTTTATCTTCCCATGATCTTCTCCTACCCTATCCTAATCCTAACCCTATTAAATATCTGACTTGTGGTATGACCCCTAATTTTCAGAAGTGGAAATATATCAGGGTAACAGGACTGAGTGAAACCTGAAGGCATGACTGAAATATGTATTTTAAAGTAAAATATGATTAATTTCTTATTGAAAAACCATTTGAGGCATGGCTGAGATATGGAGTGACACAACAACGTAAAAAAGAACGATTTTTGGAGCTGTTCTATTATCTTGACAAATATTTTTTTCCAAACTGCCTTCGTAACAGATACAGACGACTTGTTAATAGTTTATAATAAATGTGAGTCAGTGGGTTGGGAAGAAGGGTCAGACTAATTAAAACACGTATTTAATTTTACCCATAACCTCCACAGTGTGGCGCCCATCGTCTGTATCTGGTGATTTGTTGTACCTCGCGTCACACTGTGAAATTCCACAACGGTGAGAGAGAGATCTTCAGGGTGACGTGTTCGCATTGGGTGAATCCCATTTCAGGGACTGCATCCTTCGAATGTCGACATCCGAGAATTTCTTGGGCGGCCCCTGCTCTTCCTATTACGCTATTGCGTAAGCACTTTCTTCTGTATTTAAGCAGGACGGGGGAGACACACGGCATTCACACAGCTCTCACTTATCTGAACTCAAGAAGCATAAACGTCCTTCAAACAAGTGCAAGATTTCTGGAATGAATTATAAGAAGATCTGCCTGCTCCTGCTTCTAAGCCTGACGACTGTTTTCTGTCATGGAGGTAAGTCCTGGTGTGCAGACAAATCAAAACTGGGATGCTTATTACAATTCAGAGGTAAGCCTTGGAGGTGAAGAGCAAACTAAAAGTACTGTATTTTGAAGAACCAGTCTTGGGTGCATCTGGTCACTGAAAGCAGCATCATTCAGAAAGAAGAAATGGTTCTACCATCCAAAGAACTCTGTAGACTTTTTATTACTAAGAGTGTAATAGTATTGCAGAGACGACCCTTTTAAACTGTGGAAAACTAGTCTCCTTCTGGATGGTGGACACAAGCACAGGCTCTTAAGATCAACAAGAAACCTTTCAGATTTTGAGGAACCATCCAGAGATGTAAAGGACCTTTAGGTTAATTGGTTCTGCCTAGAAGCAAATGAAGACACTGTTCTTGATCTTCTCTTGTAATCTGTACCAAGTATTGTACAACTTTATAACTCATGTTCTCTGCTTTTTAACGTTACAGCAGATCCTTGCTGCTCGGAGCCCTGCCAGAACCAGGGAGTGTGCTTGTCTAAAGGTGTAGATGCCTATGAGTGTGACTGCACCAGGACTGGATACTACGGCGAAAACTGCACCACGCGTAAGTCAGGGATGCTTCGTGACACAGCCACATTGACCGGGGGATTTCTAAAGGATGGTGTAGCTCAATGTCAGCTATTAGCAGCTATTGTTCTAGTTACTGTGTACTTATTACAGTCAGTCTTAGGTCTAAACTGAACATGTTTTCATTTTTGAACCCTTCCTATCCCGGTCAGGGGCACGGGAGGCTCTGGAGCCTATTTCAGGAAAAGCCAAGCGTTTATCCTGAATGGGGCTCCTGACCCGTAGGTGGGAGATGAGCCCATGTCATGCCTGACCTGGACGAAAGTGTTAGACCGTGCTCCACCAAGGACCCACATACTTTTATTGATTTATATGAATGCTTAATCCTGGTCAGGGTCATGGCTGGGATGTTGAATGCGTACCCTGTTCGGGGTGCCAGTCCATCACTCAGGGCTTGGACGGGAAAACTGCCATCGTCCGGCCACCCCTTCCAATTATGACCAATTATGTGTCTGTGCCAAATTGCTACTGTGCCACACAAGCTAATATTAGACTTATTTAGACTCTTGTGTACAACCTCCTATGTTCTCTAACATCCTTTTTTTCTGTTTCATTTTAGCCGAACTTTCAACGTGGATCAAATCCATCCTGAAGCCGAGCCCAAATACAGTGCATTACCTGCTGACGCACTACAGATGGATCTGGGACATCATAAACAACATTTCGTTTCTGAGGGACGCTGTCATGCGCTACGTCCTCACATGTACGTTGTGCTATTGTATAAGCAAGTGCACTCTTGAGATCGATGGGATTTATGAGTTTAGAATACGTTCCTGGTGTCCAGACCATTTCAAATATGATACAAAGCTGACAATGGACTATCTTGAACTAAATGGCCCAAGGCAGGGTCGTCATCAGATGCACTTTCCTGGGGCATGCTGAGCAGAACTACAGGCACTACATTTCCCATAATGCCAGATAGTCTTTCCAAAACACTGAACACTTTCAGTCTGAGCTAGTTTCTTGCGTTTTTTCTCATGGAGTAACGGATATGAGCAAATATTTAAAAGAAAGACAGCCATGCTGCAGATTAAGTAATGATAACAAATGGCTTTATATTAAGCTAATGCAATGAATACAAATAATTTAGTATTAATTTGTTCGTCATGTCTCATCCATGGCAGAGTAACGCCCACTTTAGTGTTTAGTCACTTCATGTATTTAGTGTTTAACAGTTGTAGGTCTGATTGGCAAGCATCTAGAAATGCCCCTCGTCCAGAATCCCTCGCTCCAAAGAGAATGCATTTTCTATTTATAAGATGCTTCAGTTTTCCTTCTTCGTCCATTTACAGCGTCGGCCACATTTCTAACCATTGTTCTCCTCTCCACTTACAGCGAGATCCAACTTAATCGAAAGCCCACCAACTTACAACTCCGAATACAGATACAAAAGTTGGGAGGCCTACTCCAACCTGTCCTACTACACCCGCACTTTGCCTCCTCTGCCCAAGCACTGCCCCTCGACGGGCAAATCGGCTCTTCCTGATTCCAAGCAGGTGGTGCAGAAAGTCCTGCTGAGACAGAGGTTCATTCCCGATCCACAGGGCACCAGCCTGATGTTCGCCTTCTTCGCCCAGCACTTCACTCACCAGTTCTTCAAGACCGACTTTAAGAAAGGACCAGCATTCACCAAATCCCAGGGTCATGGGGTGAGTGCCATTGTAACACTGAGAGCTGAACCAAACTATAATGACGTGACCTGACATGAGGTGTAACCGTTCGACCTGTTCTGTGGCGTTTCAGGTGGATCTCAGTCACATTTATGGAGATAATCTGGACAGACAGCACAAGCTGAGGATCTTCAAAGATGGAAAGCTCAAATATCAGGTACGACGCAATGCCTGCTTCCTCCGTGTGTCCCACATTTATGGACTGCCTTCCAATCGAGGGAGCCTGAGGTGACAATAGCAAGGAAAACTCCCCAAACATTATTTCTAACATTAGTTTGTGTATTTCTTTTTTTACCCAGGTTATAGACGGTGAAGTTTACCCTCCTCTGGTTAAAGACGTCCAGGTGGACATGCACTACCCTCCCCACGTTCCTGAGCAGTTCCGATTCGCCGTGGGTCACGAGGCTTTTGGCCTGGTCCCTGGCCTCATGATGTATGCCACCATCTGGCTGAGAGAGCACAACCGAGTGTGTGACGTCCTGAAGCAGGAGCATCCAGACTGGGATGACGAGCGCCTCTTCCAAACCTCGCGCCTTATTCTGATCGGTGAGCAAACACTATGATTGGTTGTCATCCAGTGTAGGGTTGTTCCTGCCTTACGCCCTGTGTTGCCGATTAAACACCGGCTTTCCTGCGAAAAGAATGAATGAATGAGCCAGAATGTACTGAGCTCTCCACTGTTAAGCAGACTAAAGCAGGCATATATTTAATCCACCCTAGGCGAGACCATCAAAATCGTAATCGAGGACTACGTGCAGCACCTGAGTGGCTACCACCTCAAGCTGAAATTCAACCCCGAGCTCCTCTTCAACCAGAGGTTCCAGTATCAGAACCGCATCGCCGCCGAGTTCAACACGCTCTACCACTGGCACCCGCTGATGCCCGACACGTTTCAGGTGGAGAAACAGGTCTACACACACCCGCAGTTCCTCTTCAACAACTCCATAGTGGCTCAGCACGGCATCAACAACCTGGTGGAGTCCTTCAGCAAGCAGCGGGCCGGCAGGGTGAGCATCTCGCCTTCTTATTCTCTTGCTCTTCTAACTGTCATAGATTGGATTTTTTGTAACTAATCAGCCTTTATTGGTTGGTGTTCGAAGCGGGCTCTTTAGTTTTTATATTGGAGTTTTATTGGAGTTTCTACACCTGCTTAATGATTATAAGCTTGACTAAAATCCTTATCATGAATCCCCTCAGATCTCTGGTGGGAGGAATTTGCCGGCTGGAGTGCAGGCGATGGCTACCAAGATCCTGGAGCAGAGCAGAGAGATGCGCTATCAGTCCTTTAACGCTTACAGGAAACGGTTCAACTTGAAGCCCTACAGCTCCTTCGAGGAGATGACAGGTGAGGCAGTGCTTTTTTAAGCTGCTCGTAAGCAAATACATTATTTATTGTGCCATTATAAAACCATAACCTTTCTTATCAGCGCATGCTTCAAGTCCATAGAAAGGCCACTCTTTTTTCTAAAGCTAACGTGATCTTTCTAGCTGGAATTTGAACTTGCAAACACCTCGTCACTGATCGAATAACGAACAAATTCCTCTGTGATGTATTTTAGGAGATAAGGAGCTGGCAGCAGATCTGGAGAGCCTGTACGGAGACGTGGACTCGGTGGAGCTCTACTCCGGCCTGCTGGTGGAGAAACCGAGACCCAACGGCGTGTTCGGAGAGAGCATGGTGGAAATGGGTGCCCCTTACTCTCTCAAAGGGCTCATGGGAAATCCCATCTGCTCTCCCGAGTACTGGAAGCCCAGCACCTTCGGTGGCAGCGTGGGGTTTGAGATCGTCAACACGGCATCGCTCAGGAAGCTGGTCTGCCTCAACGTGAACGGCCCGTGCCCGATGGTGTCCTTCAAAGTACCTGAGGACAGCGTTCATAATGTTGCTGAGGTTAACTTAAACTCGACGTCCTCTGGAGAGGGAGAATTCAATCCGACTGTCCTGCTAAAAGAAAGGACATCTGAGCTCTAAAACCGACACACTGTACTTCCGAAAGATTTCAAACGATGTTTTTCAGTGACTTTCTTTTGTACGTGGGTTGAGTTGTAATGCTTTTTCTATGGTGTGTTCTATTAGGTATTTATTTCACTATTTATTTATTTATTTATTCATTGCGTTTAAAATGTACACAGGTTTCAGTGGTTAATTGAGGTGTTTTCACTGAACAGGAACAGAGTTTTAACCACAGGGCCAGGGTCAGACTCTGCTAATAATTGCACTGTTGGTAGGCTATAAGTGTAGTTTACTCGCTCTGCTGAGCTGCCACTGTTGGGCCCTTGAGCAAGGTCCTCGATCCTCAGCTGCTCAGCTCAATTGTACCTACGTCTGTAAAAGAATGTCTGCTAAATACTTGGATGCTTGAAATGGAAATGTAATTGTTTAAGTTGATTGTTCCTTAATAAATAATTTTTCCTTTTCATAAAATGTGTTTTTGTGGTGCCATTTATTTAACAGTCTGAGAACGACGCCCTACGACGCCATGCTGTTCGGGGTAAACCGAACATAAAATAGAAATAACTTTAGTTTCTAAACTTAAAAGCAGGCACAGTGGTACCTCAGGTTCTCGACCATCTCAGAACTCCTCAAATTCGTTTCTCGATGCATTTTGACCAGTAAAATTTGTCATTTTCTCCGGACTCAGTGCACTTGCTTAGACTTGAATGAGTTGAGCCACCTGACTCGTTTCAGCCGAAACTTGATTCGTGATTCATGACTCAGTACACAGTGATTCACTGATTCCGATTCACAATAGCTCTTTCCCAGTGCAGACCTGCGCTGTGTTTATCGTGTTTTTCTTTATTTTTACATCTACAGTACTATATTCTTAAAAAGGTCAGTAATAAGAGCAAGCCGAAAGGAAAACAGAAACTGAATGCAGCTATGCTAGTGCCCTGAGTTCACCAATAGAGTAAGTGGTTTATTTACTTTTCACTTTCAATCCATGACTCACTAAATGACATGAGATTTTTCAACTCTTTGTTATAAAAGCTTTGTGTTAATGATGTTGGGTAGCTGTAGATTAATGTAAGTGTTAATGTGGAATCGGCTCCTCTATGATACAGTACAGACTCTATTAAACTCATCAGTTTATGATCTATTTAACTTCTGATGGATTTGTGGAACATATCCCCATCATAAATCAGGAGCTCCTGTACAGTACAGCTCCATTAATGCTGATAATGCCTTATACAGGGGGGATTTTCTGAGGATCTGGAACAGATTCATTCAATTTTCATTATTCCTTATGTTTTCGGTTCTCGACAAGCCTTCTGGAACAAATTAATGGCAAGAACCGAGGTACCGCTGTATTAGGTTTGCACCTAGATTGAGCAATATTTGCTAGTTCTTCCTGACTTGGTCACTCGTCGGCATTCATCTTTCTTTCCTAAAGTGACTGCATGTGTATTTTTTTTTATGTTGAGGAAGTTCAATCTATGGTCTCATCTGACCACAAAAATTTTAGTCACATGGTATAACAAGCTGAAACAAGATGTGTTCTCTTCCCTTGTTTAGAAGACGCTCCTTTCTTGCCCTCCTGCCATACAGAGCAGCTTTGTGTATAGCTTGTGAGATTGTTGCCACACGCACAGACTGACCAATCTCAGCTAAAGCCCTTCAAAGTTACCACTGGCCTCATGGTAGTTTCCCTGATCAATATCCTCCTGGCTCAGTCAACCGGTTTAGAGGGGAGAAACCCAGTTTAGGCAACGCGTTTGTAGTGCTGTACACTTTCCACTTCTTCATAAAGCCATAAACAGGACAGTAAAAGCCTCCAAAACCTTTTTGTATCCTTCTTCTAACTTCCTGTAACAGCTGATGTCAGGCAGGGGCCAGTTAGCCTGGTTTAACCTGGTGAGATTTAGAAAGGGATTGGCTTGTACATGAGCAAGTTTATAATGGTTAACATATCCAATTAAAGTGTAATTGAGTGCCATTTCTGCCCCAGGATATTCCATTTATAGATAATTAATATAATTAACTGTAACAACATTTTATTAAAATACAAAGTGCTTTGTATTATCTTTTATAAAACCAGCTACTTTGCTGCCAGATATTTAAAAATCGGTAGTAAGTAGTAAGTAAAAAAATCATAAATGTGCATCCATGAAATTCCTATCTAGGATAAAAAATAAATTAAATATTAAAGCATTAACTGTTATGCACTATATCTTTCTAACTATAAGCAAAAGAAGAGTAATGACTAAGAGATGGTTGTAAAACGAGATAAATGTACAGAGTTCACTTTGTTTACTCACGGGGATAATGTGAAAAATGTGCATGTTGTGTACATTAGCACAGATGTTGTTATTACTTAGAGGCTTGTGTTAACAGAACACTAAAATCTGACCTATGAGCTGCAGATATCACTCACAGAAGCTGCAGAAAAACATTAGGAGATCTGCTTTCATGAAACAACAGGTCTAGAAGCATTGATAATACTTTGTTATGGCATCTTTAATCTTGGTTTTATGTATCCTGAGTATCAGGATTTGTGCAAATGCAGCTAAGACACACTTTAAATATTAAAAACTGAGTCATATTGTAGCACAGGTCATGAAAATAGAAACGGAAACATCTCTTCATGATGCATCTGACCACCGAAACCTGGCAACTCACTACCCGCTATGTCAGTGGTTAGGAAATGGCTTACAAACGCCAGACAGAGGAGCCGTTGAGAGACGGACTCAAACAAAGGGTATCACTAAACAGATAGGTGAACGAAAAGCTGATATCGAAGCCGACCTCGCGGCATAGCAAGTGTTCACTCGTGCAGGCTCTAGAATCCTGAGTCGACACCAGTGAACGATACGTGAGTCAAAGCTCATGTAACAAAGGGTAGACGCTGATAACAATCCAGCACTTGCGACGTAGTGAACGGGGAAAGACAGAAATACACGTTCGCTCGTGCAAGCTCTCGAATACAGTCAAAACAGAATTCTAATAACAATTAGACCTCGTGGCGTAGCAAAAGAGGAAGTAATGCAAGTTCACTTGTGCAAGCTCTCGAATACTGAGTCAATACCAGCGAATGATTCGTGAATCAAAGCGGAAGCTCGAGCCGCAGCAGCGAATGGAGCTCATGTAACTAAGAGGTATAAACGCTCAAAGCGTGACAAAAATAAGGAGCCAGTCGCACCGGAATTGGACCCTAACAGTCCCTATTACCACCGGCGGAGCCCTACCATCATCTGTCTACAAAAGAATAATATTACAGCCTTTTCCTCAATACCTCGCTCTGGAGTGCTCCCGAAATACCAAAAATATGACTAGAGGCAACGCTCGCAAACGACCTTAAATAGCCAGAAGAGCAGGTGTCTCTCGTCAGGACTTAACAACCTTAACAACCTTCTGATTAATAGTCCAGAAACACTGAGTTCTGGTGTATTAATCAGAAGGCTGTCAGTTCAAATCACAGGTCTGCTAAGCTGGCACCACTGGGACCCTGATCCCAAAAGGATCTTGTATTCAGACATCTATTAATCCCGTTTGATGCCAGTTCTCTCTTCCAGTGTAAAATGAACGAAAAATACAACACCACCCTTATAAAAAAGAAGCATACTTTAGTACGTATTTAAAGTAGGCAAATAATGTTAAAAGTGCATTAATTTTTTTTACGCAAATACACCTTAAATGTACATTTATAGTATGTATTTTTAAAATATATACTTTAAAGTAATACTCTTTAAGTTGCATTTTAGCATAACTTAAGGGAATACGTTTTAAGCACGTTTTAAAAAAGTACACTTTATCATCATTTCAAATGAAGTGTGTTATTTAAAAAGAATATTGTAAATTAATACACTTTACAGTATACTTTAAACATAAGTACATTTAACTGCCACATCCATTTAAGTGTATTATTATTAAAAAAGTGTATTGTAAAGACTTTTAAATTATGTTTTAGAACAATTTATGAAATACACTTGTATTTCCTGACTTACTGATGAAATACAGTGGTGCTTGAAAGTTTGTGAACCTTCTAGAATTTTCTATATTTCTGCACAAATATGACCTAAAACATCATCAATTTTCACACAAGTCCTAAAAGCAGATAAAGAGAACCCAGTTAAACAAATGAGACAAAAATATTATACTTGGTCATTTATTTATTGAGGAAAATGATCAAATATTACATATTAGTGAGTGGCAAAAGTATGTGAACCTCTAGGATTAGCAGTTAATTTGAAGGTGAAATTAGAGTCAGGTGTTTCAATCAATGGGATGCCAATCAGGTGTGAATGGGCACCCTGTTTTATTTAAAGAGCAGGGATCTATCAAAGTCTGCTCTTCACAACATGTTTGTGGAAGTGTATCATGGCACGGACAAAGGAGATTTCTGAGGAGCTCAGAAAAAGAGCTGCAAAAGGTTGATGAAGGATGAAGGGAATTCAAGACCATTGTTACCCTCCCCAGGAGTGGTCGACCAACAAAGATCACTCCAAGAGCAAGGCATGTAATAGTTGGTGAGGTCACAAAGGACCCCAGGGTAACTTCTAAGCAACTGAAGGCGTCTCTCACATTGGCTAAAGTTAATATTCATGAGTCCACCATCAGAAGAACACTGAACAACAATGGTGTGCATGGCAGGGCTGCAAGGAGAAAGCTACTGCTCTCCAAAAAGAACATTGCTGCTCCTCTGCAGTTTGCTAAAGATCTCGTGGATGAGCCAGAAGGCTATTGGAAGAATGTTTTGTGGATGGATGAGACCAAAATAGAAGTTTTTGAAGGAAAAGCGTTATGTTTGGAGAAAGGAAAACACTGCATTCCAGCATAAGAACCTTATGCCATCTGGTGGTGGTAGTATCATGGTTTGGGCCTGTTTTGCTGCATCTGGGCCAGGACAGCTTGCCATCATTGATGGAACAATGAATTCTGAATTATATCTGAGAATTCTAAAGGAAAATGTCAGGACATCTGTCCATGAACTTAAATTGTCCTAAGTTGTTCAAAAACAATACATTATGTATGTATGGATGTACAGTATGTTTAAAGTGGTGACACGATTTGTATATTAAATGTAATTTTTAACATTACAGCTAACCATACTTCTCTTTTACAGGGGTACACACTTTGCACTGCACTAAGAACTGCTATAAACCTCCTGATTAAAATGGCACTCAATCTGAATTATATGATTCTGACAGGGTTTAGTAACCATAACTACAAAACAAAGCATCCAAGCTCAGAATTAAGTCTGTTTAGTCATGCTGGGCATAGAGAACGTGCCTTTGGTGCACCTTCCTGCGGGTGCTGTTATAAGACGGAAGGATGTGTTGATACAGCACTACAGACTGACCCGTGAGTCACAGATTTTCCTCATTAAAGCTTTAGAGCTGCACGAGAGGACTGTCAAAGAATCACTCAATCTAGGGAGTTCAGGTTCCTGTAGCAGTACCTTACTTTATTTGGGTGATTCATCACTTAGGGAAAAAATAATTTCAGTTAGATAACTTAGTTAATTCTTACATATAACATCTAAGCCACCCAAGGGTCCCTTTTTGAGTCTTTGGTTAAGATTCTTCCTTATTATGTTTAGGGAGTTTTTCCTTGCTACTGTCACCTTAGACATGATCAGTTTTGGATTGGCCTTAGATATTAGAATATCATCTAAAATTATAAAGCAGCTTAGAGGCAATGCTCCATTGTAAAAAGCGCTATAGAGATAAACATGACTTAATTCTGAAATTGGATGCTTTCGTTATGATTTTAATTTGTTAAAATGTTTTAAACATCAGTACTTTGCTACTTTGGCCTCGACCAAAGTAAAAGTTTTCTGCTCTAATAAAATGATAAAAAGTGATCAAATCATTTTAATCATTTGTTTGATAGTAACTTAAAAACCACAGAATATATTATTTTTGTTCCTATCTGTACATATGCATATTTTTGGAATAATATAACTCCAGTTTCCTCCCACATTCCAAAGATATGCGTATTAGGGTTAACTGATGTCTCTAAAGTGTGTGTCACTGACTAGTCACCAGCTCTCCCACGACCCTGACCAAGGATTAAGTGGAAAATGAATGAATGAATGAATAATATTTACATAATACATATTAAATGTCTAGCTCCGTTGATGCCATCTTTAAGGCTTTACTTTAAAGCATGTAACCATTTTCTTGACATAATTAAAACAGAATGCTTACTACTTTAATTCTTCAAAAATTAAGGTGGTAAAAAAGAGCCTCCACCTAAAAAATCATCCATTTAATTTAGGACACTCAAATTGGCCAGATGTTTTTTGCCTAAACAGAGCGGAGATGAGTGCAGGAAGCTCTAGTTTGTGTTTTTGTGAGCATGAACAGATCAGAATGCTCTTAGATAAATAATCAGATGCTTTCATCCCGTCCCTGTGAGCTTTATCACCATCATTCTCCAGCCTTTCAGTTCTATTCCACCAGATCTTTTCTTTAATATCCATGTTTTTAGAGGCAGCCTGTTGCTCGTCCTATAAGCTCTTATGAGCTGTTCATCCTAAAATTAGAACATTTCATGCAGCATCACAATCCGTCAGTTTCGGACTCGGTGTGAAGGATGGCATTAATGTACGCGAGTTCTTTTTCAAAACTTGACATGGGCTTTTTTCATCGGCTCTGCATGAAAAGGCCTTGAAGGCTGAAATTAGTGCCACAAATCCTAACTACACCTCTAGTTAGAGGAAGAGGAACACCACTTGAAAGGAACTATCTAATGTCTGATGACACTGGGGGAATTCTTAGAAGACAGGATTGGTGAGCAAGAACTAAACTGAACCGGTTACAGTGGCATTGTGAGTAGGAACTGAAAGTGTGATGCATTTCGACAGGATTTCAAGCAGGAACTGAAAGTTGGATTGATATTGGGGACCGCTGCGAGAGGGAACTTATGGTCTGCAGAGACTGGGGTGATGAAGTGTAAAAGCCCACACACACACACACACACACACACACACACACACACACACACACAATGCTTCACATCTAATACTAATACTACACCTCTGCCTACCCCTAATCCTAGCCTAACCCAAAGCAAATATTTTGACTCCTTTGGTTTTTCAAAACAGAGTTGCAGTTTCTGTTTTAAAAAAAAGTTGTTTTCCTCATGGGCTGAGCAGAAAGTCCCCATAAGGTAAGAGATGTTAGATCTTTCTATCATTGTGGGGACGTTTGGTCTAATTCTGTCATTCCCTAAAACATCGTCATCAGACTAAGCCCTTCAGTCATAACAGTAGAGGAACGGAATTTCCCATTAGCTGTTTAATATACAGACAATGAACACACATATATCAATTGATAAGCTGTAGTTTATTAGAAAGATAATTTATTTACATTCAGTAAAAGATCCCAGGTGTTAGAACCAAAGTACAGGATCTGTTATAGATGATTAGCCATTATAAATGAGTTGAAGTCTCTTAATGTGAATCTTATGAGTCAAAAATGTTAGAGTTGGAGTTCTAGATCATCAGCAGCTTGGTCGGGTTAATAAGAGCCGGATCCATGAACTAATGGGACTGTAGTAGCCTAGCGGGTAAGGTACTGGACTCTGGACCAGAAGGTCCAGGGTTCAAATCCCACCTCTGCCAAGCTGCCACTGTTGGGTCCTTGAGCAAGGCCCTTAACCCACAATTGCTTGGATTGTAAGACTGTATCAACTGTAAGTCGCTCTGGATAAGGGCGTCTGCTAAATGCTGTAAATGTAAATGTCCGATCAGCCGCGGATGGGGTTTAATGAAAGAGCCGAGTTTAACTCCATCAAACGACGTCTTTGTGAGGGATGAAACTGATTCATCATTTTTGTTGATGGGACTGAAACTGATCTTCAGTCGAGCTGTGAATCCATTAAGAGCCAGACGTTTGATTTAAGGGACTGACTTTGTTTTGCTTTTCCAGCTTCCAAATCCTAAAGGTGATAAACATTTGGCTGAGGTTGGTCACTAATAGCTTCATCTTCCAGATTTAAATCAAAACACTGTATTTTATAAACTAATGATTATCTGTGAGTGAGGTGGTTACTGAGGATAAATACTGTATATACTTCTCATACTGGATTTTCCTTCCTCTTCTCTAGGAAAGAGGGTTGTGGTGGAATACAGTATGAAACTCCAAGTACAGTATATTTCCAAAAAAATTGAATGCCAGGTTGGCCGAGTACAAAGACTGTGCTGATTTACAAGCTCTTTTCTCATAAAGAAAACTTTTCATTTGTGAAAGACTTCTCTGAGTCAATCATTGCTGTCCTACTTTATAGAGCTACAAAAAAGCCCTGTGAATGAACCCGGGCTGCTGGCCGTCTGCTCGTGTCTGTTTGAAGGCAGTCAGGCAATATGATCCAGATTCTGGAGAACTACTCTGCTCATGCGTGAGCTTACTGGAAAGGATAAATAATAAGGGAGAAAGTCATTGTTTCTGTGCCAGAAATTGTATGCCGCCAACATGTCTCTGGAAAAGGCAACAATTACTCTTAGAGTGATGGTATGCTTTTCATGTGCCCTGAATAATTACTGTACGAGTTTCTACTTGATTATTATCAGAGTAAAACTCTCATGCTCCAAAAAAATACATTGTATTGATCCAACCCTGAAAAATGAGATAAGATTTCTTTATTGTCATTGCACAGAGCAATTCTGAGGGTGCTTTTACACGAGACAACAAATTAAGACTACATATAGCAAGATACACTATATAGCCAAAAGTTTGTGGACACCCATACAATTACATTTCCTTGCTTTCATTTCCATTTAGATTAGATAGACACTACAGTTAAGTCTCCTAGATCTGAACCTTTGACTAACGAACTTCCAAAGGACGTGAACATGCGTGTGTCCAACCACAATTCAGATTCTGCTTATTGATTCCGGTTCTAATCGATTTAATTGAACTCCAGGGGATGCTCAGTGACTTGGAAATGTTCTTGTATCCATCCCCCGAACTTATACCTTTCAGTAATTCTTTCTCTTAGTTGCATGGAGTGTTCTTTTACCTTCATGGTGTAATCGTAGCCAGGAATACTGATTAACCAGATGCAGGCGTCTTTATGCTCACTTGAGACACATTCAGTGCACTCAGGTGATCTTTATATCACTAATTGTGAGACTAATAGCACCAGTTGTCTGGACCTCTGTTGAATTAGGTCAGTCACTTTAAAGGGGAGTGAATATTTATGCAATCACTTATTTCACATGAACAAAAATGACCATGGTCCTATTTGTAAATGCAAAAAAGAGGAAAACATCCAAGGGGGTGAATACTTTTTATAGCCACTGTAGCCTATATAGAGTACATTTCGAGTCATTTTGCAGTTTGTTGTTTGACAGCAACACGATGGCTAATAAAAAAACTTCTGAACCTCTACAACATTCCTGCAGCAGAGATGAAAGTCTGAAGAGCTGCGTTTTTGTCGTTCTCGGATTAAGAGATTAGTAACGGTTTGTAATCTTTCTTGTTCAGTTCTGTTTCCTTTGCACGCATCATCAGAGATTCGTAAAGCTTCAGAAAAGCTTGTTAATCTGTGTAGCATACGTGTTTCAAAGAAATGAATGGGGCACTCGGGCCATTCAGAAGTAAAGCTTAGTCACACAGGCCTGACGTGTCCGGCTCTGCCGGCGTTTACACTGCAGTTTATTCAGTGGGATTGTCCAGGATTTCTGTAAGGCCGGTAACGGTGCAGTGCGTGATTCATCCCCGCTAAGCAATCCTCGTACACACGCTCAATCCTGCCTGTCATGTTCGAACCATTTAATAGGATCCGTTTTCACCGCCTTCAGGATTCTTGGTAGAGGCGGAACGGCAAAGCCTTTAATCGGGTAATGCCGCGGTAATGTAGGAGCCGGCTGACACAGCGCTGAGAAAGACTGGAAGGGAAAAGCGAGAGACGTTTGAGTCACAACTAATCTCAACTCGCTCTGTAAACTGAGGAGTGGCTTCTCATGCAACTCACCGTGCATCATTTCATCACGTGCAGGAAACCTTCCAAGCATGTGTGTTACGCAAGCAGTGCGAGCGTCAGGCCTCTGGTTTAATCCAGAAAGTATTTGGCTAGTTTATGCAGAGCTGAATCAAAATGAAATCACCCCATTTTAACCCTACACGTGGGCGTAAGCCTAGATATACCTTGCTAGTACCCTCAGAACTATTAATTCTTCGTGGCATAGATTCAACACGGTGCTGGAAACGTTCCTCAGAGATTTTGGTCCATATTTTCATGATAGCGTCACAGAGTCGCTGCAGATTTGTCGGCTGCACACTCATGATGTGAGATCTGCCCCTGTGAGATCTGCCCCCCGTGGATCCGTTTGAGTTCATGAACCAGTTTGAGATGATCTGAGCTCTGTCTTTTTTATGGAGCATTATCCTGCTGGAAGTAGAAATCAGAAGACCATACACTGTGCTCGTAAAGGGGTGCATATGGTCAGAAACAATACTCAGGTAGGCTGTGGGGTTTAAACAATGCTCAGTTGGTATTAAGGGCACAAAGTGTGGCAAGAAAATAAGAGAAATCACAAAACAAGACTCATCAGACCAGGCAATCTTTTATCGTCCAGTTTTGGTGAGCCTGTGCATTGTTGCGTCAGTTTCCTGTTCTTAGCTGACAAGACTGGCACTCGGTGTGACGGTTATTCCATCAATGATGGATGATGGTAAGCCGTCCTGCCCAGATGTAGCAAAACAGGCTTAAACCATGATACTACCATGTTTCACAGATGGGATAAGGTTCTTATGCTGGAATGCAGTGTTTTTCTTTCTCCAAACATAACGCTTTTCCTTTAAACCAAAAAGTTCTATTTTGGTCTCATCCATCCACAAAACATTCTTCCAATGGCCTTCTGGCTCGTCCACGTGATCTTTAGCAAACTGCAGACGAGCAGCAATGTTCTGTTCTGCCATGCACACCATTGTTGTTCAGTGTTCTTCTGATAGTGGACTCATGAACATTAACATTAGCCAATGTGAGAGAGGCCTTCAGTTGCTTAGAAGTTACCCTGGGGTCCTTTGTGACCTCACCAACTATTACACATCTTGGTCTTGGAGTGATCTTTGTTGGTCGGCCACTCCTGGGGAGGGTAACAATGGTCTTGAATTTCTTCCATTTGTACACAGTCTGTCTGACTGTGGATTGGTGGAGTCCAAACTCTTTAGAGAGGTTTTGTAACCTTTTTCCAGCCTGATGAGGCATCACACTCTTTTTTTTTCTGAGCGCCTCAGAAATCTCCCTTTGTTCGTGCCATGATACACTTCCACAAACGTTATGGAAAGAGCAGACTTTGATAGACCCCTGTTCTTTAAATAAACACAGGGGCCCCCTCACACCTGATTGTCATCCCATTGATTGAAACACCTGACTCTAATTTCACCTTCAAATAACTGCCTAATCCTAGAGGCTCACATACTTTTGCCACTCACTAATATTGTAATATTGGATCATTTTCCTCAATAAATAAATGACCAAGTATAATTATTTTTGTCTCATTTGTTTTAACTGGGTTCTCCTTATCTACTTTTAGGACTTGTGTGAAAATCTGATGAGGTCTAGGTCATATTTATGCAGAAATAAAGACAATTCTAAAGGGTTCACAAACTTTTAAGCACCACAGTATATCACCTTTCTTCCCCATTCTGATGCTCGGTTTGATTCAGCAGCTCGTCTTGATCATGTCTACATGAATAAATGCCCTGACTTTCTGCCATGTGATTGGCTAGTTAGATTTGCATTAATGAGAGGTAGAACAGGTATCCCCAGGAACAGAACAGGTATACGTTTAATTATTAGCCAAATGATGGCTTTAAATTGGTCATAGTTAATAATAAAATGTGACTCAAGTTGGTTTACATTCCATTGTGATTCAGTGGGCTTTCATTCATTACTCGGCTTGTCTGGTCTCATAGAAATAGTCAATAATAATAGTTGTTAATAATCATTAGTAGCCATATTGCACAACGCTTCTGTGTCATAAAGGCTTCATATTGTTTTTTGACTGCCTGAAGCGTTTTATTGTCCTGTACTCACACAGAGCGTGAGATAATCCTGGTCTATATGTGAAGCTGTCACCCATTCAGAGATAACACTTACAGGGATTACAAAGAAGCAAAGCATCATTATACGCCGCTGCAGATGCTCCTGTCTGGCTGGGGTTTGGTGTGTCCTTCTTGCATCGACACGGGATGTATTTGTTCCAAAATAAGCTGGTGGACTGGTTATGTGCCATGTCTCGACTAACATAATGTTAGGATGTCATATCGGGAATGGCCTATAGGTGGTAGCAACGCTCTACATTCCCGGTATGACTCCTGGCAGCCGCTTTGATGAGCTGTCAATCACCAGGCAGCTCAGTCAGAGCAAATGAGCCGCAGCTGCTGCCTTCGGGTATTTAAGAGCTCTGCCTCAGGCAGTAGCTGTCGGATCATCGCGTCAAAACGCTTGCTTATGCCGCCTGATCTCCGCTACGGCGTTTATTCCGAATAGAGGCTCTCTGGCCGCTACATCGTCGTGTTTTTTTGGGAGACCTCGCCCGTCTCTGGCTCGTTAATGAGCGTTGTGCTTTCTTCTTTCCTTTCTTATTCAGTCGTTTGTATGACTGTTTTTAACCGTCATGCAGGTTCCTCTAACCGTCATGCAGGTTCTCTACCGGTATACGCTCCTCTACCCGTTCTCATGGCCAGCGTTTAGGATAAGTTGGTGACTGGGCTTTCGTAGAAGCTCAGCCGTCGTACAATCGGGAGATTGGAGGTAATTCTGTCAGGGTTTAGTTTGATAGAGTAGATTATCCTGTTTCCCGCTGGTCACCATAACGAGTGGAGAGCGTTACCGGCTTTTGCCTTTTTTTAAGCGATCGCCGGCAAGCGATCGCTTCCGTTTCGGTTTTGTTTGGCGTCATCGGTCGCTGCGCGTTGCCCTACCCCCGCGCGCGCCCGCTAAGAAGCGCGCTGCGCACTGTGCACGCGCCGGGCAGCGCGCTCTTCTGTTTTGGGCTTGCTTGCTCTGGGTGACGTCAGCCCCCTCCCCTCGCTTTCCCTTGGCGTGTATGTGGGTTTCTGTGTGGCTGTGGGGCCAGTCTATACTGTCCACAGGCATAGAAGCTCACTTCATTGTTTTGTTTGGCATCTCCTTCAGTGGCTGCTTGGATTGTTGCATGAGTCCCCCTCACTCGCAGCCCAGGGTTCGATCCCCAGGCCACTGAAGTTACTTCTTTATTCCTTTTGTTGCCTTTTTTTTGTTTTGTACTTGTGGGTTTTTCTGTGTGTGCGTGTGTTTGCTCTGGACCCTGTCTATACTCTCCACAGGCATAGAAGCTCAACTTCATTGGTTTGTTTTGCATCTCCTTCAGTTGGCTGCTTGGGTTGTTGCATTGAGCTCTCACTCTGCAGCCCGGGTTCGATCCCCAGCCCCACTGAAGTTACTTCTTTATTCCTTTTATTGCTTTCTTTTGGTTTTATACTTGTGGGTTTCGGCGTGTGCGTGTGTGGCTGTGGACCCAGTCTATAACTCTCCACAGGCATAGAAGCTCACCTCATTGTTTTGTTTTGCATCTCCTTCAGTGGCTGCTTGGGTTGTTGCAATTGAGCTCTCACTCTGCAGCCCCAGGGTTCGATCCCCAGCCACTGGAGGGGTTATTCTTTAATTCCTTTGTCCGCTTTCTTTTTGGTTTTGTATTACTCTTTATTCCTGTTTTGGTTTTGTATTACTCTTTATTCCTGTTAGTTTTATTTCAGTTCAATAAAACCATCTGGAGCTAACTGCTTTTGGGTCCCGTCTTCTTCTTATTTAATTTTGACGATTCGCCATCGTTTTGTTATGGCGAACCGTAACACATAAGGGTCAAACCCTCACACAATGCAACTTTAGCCAGTTGTATCTACATTATGTTCTGTGAAATTTTTGACAGTTTTAACCCCACTTGCCCTGGTCAGGGTCATGGGACCATCTTTAGGTTACAAGAGGTTTGAATGCAGGTTGTGAGGAACTGCTGTTTCTCATGGCAATATTTATTCCAGGTTCTTGTCCACCAACAGTTAACAGTTTTGGCTGGTTAGCATCCTAAGTCAACAGGAATAGGGGAGGGGGAGTCGGGGTCCTCTGATGTGGCTCAGTATTTAAGGCTCTGACTATTTGGCCTCTCCATTGTTTCACTGTTGGGCCCCGTAACCTGGATAAGCTGTCTAAATAAAGCCTAACATCCTAGGTCATGGAATTTTTTATGGCAAACGTGTGAACAGACGCAAGCAGGTAAAGCAAAGGTGAGTGTGAAAGGGGCACAAAATGCCATGGCAACACACGTGCACACCCTACATACCGTCCTGGGAAGATTCCGATCAGGTAACGTCATGACTGAGTAACCCGGCTGCATCAGTAACTACTCCCAATAAAATAAAATAAAAACAATCATCGTTTCAAAGCAAATATTGGACGATCGCTGTTCAAACTACAGATATCAAACATCCTGACGGACTCCACCTTGAGTAAACAGAACATTGTGTTGATTTTATTTTTGGCTTACATACACGCCACTCCCACATCACACGGTCGGCTGAGATTTTGCTTCTGCATGAACTTGCACCTCGGGCATGAGAACCCAAAGATGACCTCACCCAGTGGGTTCTGCATGTGTACGGATCGGCTGCCATGCCAACCAGCCGAAGGTCCAAACTCAGACAAACAGTTTGCCTGCGCTGGAAGTCATTAAGTCTCACTAGAGAAACAAGAAAGCTTGTCCTTCCAGTCAGTTACCCAGCAAGGCATGAGTCAAACTGGAGTGAGGCTGGAAGCAGCTTGTAATACTGTACACCATCACTGGAAATTATTTTAATAAAGACTGGATTAGGAGAAGATTACTTTTCAAGATGCAGAGAAAGTGCTCTGAGGCGTGGTCCAAGTAACGGTACGACTGTGTGACTAAAGACATATGAAGGCTCTGCAATTAATGCAACACTATTTTACAGTAGATTTATTTAAGCAATAATACACGAGAGGGAGTGCATTAATGTGAGATATCTCACGTTAAGGCACAAGCTAGAGTGTGTTATTGTGATTATACCACAGTTCCATTATGATTAGATTTAAGATAAAGAGGACGGAACAAACAATTTGTTTATCAGCCTTCCTGAGGTAAAATAGTTCCATTCTATCGTTCCCCCGCGGCTAAGCCCTTCAGTCATTAAAGTCAAGGAACAGAATGACCAATAACTTTAATATACAGACAATAACCGCAAAAATATATCGATTGGTAAGTTTTAATTGATTAAAAAGAAAGTTTATTTACATTAAGCAAATAAAATGGGTGGGGTTTATGAGGCAGGCTGTTACTGAGATCCACTGTTCTACCGACTGAAGCAGATCGGAGTGAGATCCTGGTGTTCTAACCAAAGTTTAGGATCCAGTTTGATTAGTGATTATAAATCTGTATGATGGAGCTCTTAATGTGAATCTGATCAGTCAGAAATGTTAGAGTTGGAGTTCTAGAGCATCAGCAGCTTGGTCGGGTTAATAAAAGCTGGACTTATATCCATGAATGAAGCTCCGATCAGCCACGGATGGGGTTTAATGAAAGAGCCGAGTTTAACTCCAGCAAGCGATGTCTTTGTGAGGGATGAAGCTGATTCATCATTTTTGTTGATGGGACTGAAACTGATCTTCAGTCTCGTTGCTCTTCAGTCGAGCTGTGAATCCATTAAGAGTCGGGACGTTTGATTTAAAGGACTGACTTCGTTTCACTTTTCCAGCAATTCCAAATCCTAAAGGTGATAAACGCTTGGCTCAAGTTGGTCATTATTAGCTTCATCTTCCAGATTTAAATCATTTCCAAAACCAATAGATTTTACAAACTAACTATAGCTTTCATTTCGGCAGGGTTTTACTCATTATAACGTGGCTGCATTTTAGGGTGGGCATCGTTGCTAGGTTATGTGTGTATGCTTAGTGATAAGTGATACTTATAGAGCGTCGGTCAGAGTGTCATTATTATGCAATAATGGCATGGCCGGAGCGTCTCTCAGCCAATCAAAGATTGCGTTGTCGGAACTAACTGTGGTATAATAAATTATGTTACATTAAATAAATAGTACTGCACGAAATAATAATAACAGTATCCAGATAGAAATGTTGGATCACTGCAAAACTCGGCAGGCAGTTCTGTCTCAGGCAGGTATGTAAATGATTACACACTGGGACTTGCCACAAGGGGGCGTAAAACTGCTTCACTGCTGCCACATAAAAAGGCTACTTTTGGGTAGTGTACCTGAGAAAGATCGTTGACTGCTAGACATGCCTAGATTAATGTGGCCGCAGGATGTCCTGCACATATCGCTGACCTGTTAGTGTCCCTCATATCACTACTAGGGGTGGCAGACTGTCGTATGCGATGGATCATCACACCAGCAGTTGGGGCAGTGTGTCACTCCACAGCAACAGTACAGTCTTCGAGTGCATCATAGAGGGACCAAGAGGAACACTACCCAAAAGTAGACTTTTTATTATCAGCTTAGGAAAGAAGGAACGAATTAGCAATCCCGGCAATGCAGAGCTACATGTGTCAAAGTCAAAGGCAAATATATTTCTATAGTGTGCTTTACAACGGGGCATTGTCTCGAAGCTGCTTTACAGAAATCTAGGCCCACATCCCGAATTGAGCAAGCCTGGGCAACAGAAGCAAGCAGAAACTCCCTAAAGAAAGATGAGGGCCAAGATTCAAAAAGGAAACCAACGTCCTTGGGCAGCCTAGATGATATTTGTAAGAATTAAACTAAGTTACCTAATTATTACATATATAGTAATAGTTTAAGTACACAGAAGCTAAATATAAATATTAAATATCTGTCAGACTCGAGCGCCATTCCTGGAAAGCGGGTTCACTGCTCCTAATACACATAGCTAAGTGTGTAAAGATTAAGATATTATCTACTTTAAAAGCAGCAGGTGAAGGAGAGGTCAAATCAGCGGGGATGTGGGAGGCAAACCGGTTCAGGGCGGATGTGCATGACTTATAAGGGCTTTCCTCATTCAAAACGTGAGCACTGTTGCTATGTGGCACGCTTCATTTTGTTTTCTCAAAGGTTTGAGTTGCCACGAGTGAGTGAGAGGTCAATTACGCTCTTACGCAAGGTAAATCAAAAGCAGACTGTGCCACAGATCAGCGGTTCCCGAACTGTCTTTCCTTGGAGCTCCCCCTACGAGTAAGAAAAGCTGTGCTGCCCCAGTGCACATACAAAAAGACAGAAATAATAAAGTGAACCATTGTAAATCTTTATTGGAAAAAATAAATTATAGCTTCCTTTTCTCTTGGGTTCCATTTATATTTTTTATCCCTTCTGTCATCAGCTGTGGTTGTGATCTTAAATACCATCTTAGATATATTTCTTCTCATTACTAAGATTTTAATTGTAATAAAATATACATCATTTATTATTATTAATAATAATAACAAAACAAGTATGATTAATTAATTACTATTTTTATACTAATATATTTATAAAGTATTTAGCCTATTAATCACATTTGAACCTAGTTTTTTTAATTAATAATGTATAGTAATTAATAATGTATATACTGTACCTGTACTATTTTTATAAATTTCCATCCTTCTCTGATGGCAGGGCTGAAAAGACGTCCTGTTTAACAGCAATTACCAGAAAAACAACTTTTCAATACATTTTCTTAGGTACTTTTATTAGAAACAGCAAGTGCAAGCTGCTATCTCTTATGCCAGGCATGTTGTTAAACCGCACAGTAACACTTTTTGTCTTTATGTGTCACCCCAAGACCTTAACCTGGAGCACGCTGTACTGAAATGTGAAATTATTACCATAATTGTTATCATTAGTAGCAGTAGTATTTATTGATTTTCTTGTTTTTGCTTTCCCATCTAACAATTCTTGTAAACTAGAAAACACAAACCACCTAATATCTTAGCTGAGAAGAAAATGCCAGTCTGTATCTGAAAGCTTGATGATAAATGTATTATTTATATGAATGAGATCACCTGAGGCTGTAGGGATTTAAAATGATAGGTTACAGCTCCCTCACAGGCAAAGATTTATGTTAACGCCGTTCCCACACACAGTGTTCAAACAGTGAAACAAAAGCCTGCAGCCATTCACACTTTCCTATTACGCATAACAGGACATAAATCCACATACAAAGCGTTTTATGAAGTTTACGTACTTAATAATTCAGTATGTTTATCTCCAGGGTTTCCATATACACTCAACAGACACTTTATTAGGAACGCCTAATAGCCACATTCAGGCAATTATCTACAACCCCAAATCAGAAAAAGCTGGAACGATATGGAAAATGCAAATAAAAAAATTCAGTGCTCCTTACATTTACTTTGACTTTATTTCATTGCAGACATTATGAACCTGAGATGTTTTATCCATTCCTGTATTTCAGACCTGCAGCACATTCCAAAACAAGTTGGGACGGGGCAATTTAGGGCTAGTAATGTAAAAAAAACCTAAATAATGATGTGATTTCAAGCAGGTGATTAAAAACATGATTTAGTAAAGAACCGTCATTCATCAATAGCTGATAGAACCACATGGGCAAGGGATTTCTTTATCAAACCTTTATCAAGCTCTACGATACAGAGTTACATTCACAGATACCACTTAAAACTTTACTGTGCTAAAAAAAAGCCTTATGTTATAACCATGTCCAGAAGCCGCGTCGACTTCTGTGGGCCCGGAGGCATCTGGGATGGACCATCACACAGTGGGAACGGGGATTGTGCTCAGACCCATCAGTATCACAGAACTTTTTTATAAGAAATCCAAAAGCCAGGCTCTGGCATGGTATGGGGTCGGGTCAGGGCCCTTGGTGAAGGTCATTTCCACTTCTGTGCTGCAGCATTAGTGCAGAAAAGTACCCTGAGATTTTAGAACAACATGAGCTGCCTTCAAGACGACATCTTTATCAGGGACGTCCAGCATTTATCAACAAGACACATCAGAAAAAGTTAGAACTGAAATATGTAAATATAAATAAAAAAAAGGACTCAGTGTCACGTTCGCTGGCAGGTGACGCTGGCGTGGTGGCCAGCGAGCGTGACACTCAGCCTTTCATGGATGAGCTGTTGATAGGCATGCAAGTGTCAGGGTCTCACCTTTCACAGGTGAATGACGCCTCTCGCTGTGAGTTTCATTTCAGTTGTGTTGCTGCACTTTCCCGCTGACCCCTGTTACCCTGGCCAGTCTGCTGTTGTGTTGCAGATGTGTTTGGTGTGATTGGACAGGGCCTCTGCAGTAGGCTGGCTCCCTCAGTTTTGTTAGATAAGAAAAAAGGCACAGCTTTATTTTTTCATTCCTTGAAGCCAGCAGCTGTGGGTTCTCACTGATTCTGCTCCTGATGGTAATGTAAGCATTGGGAAATCGCTCTTCTCCTCTACGGGCTCCTGATGTTCGTGACGCTCAGATGCAGAGTTGGAATCCTGAGTGCTGTCCAAACATGTGTTAAAGGAAAAGCAGTCTATACATGCTGGTTTCAAAGGTAGAAAACCAGAAAGCACTGCTGATCCTGGGAAATAATGTGCAGGGCGTAAGAGGATGGCAACTGCCATGTGGGGGTACATCTGACCTGTGCTGGGCATTATTAAATTCTTACATATAACATCTAGGCTGACCGGTGAGGTTGAGTCTATTTTCGAGTCGTGTTCCTCTCAAGGTTTCTTCCTCATCCCATTCAGGGAGTTTTTCCTTGCCACTGTCATTGCAGGCTTGTTCGGCGGCGCCTAGGTATTTGTAACGCTGCTTTGAGACAATGCTCTGTTGTAAAACGTGCCATAGAAATACGTCTGACGCTGTCAAATAGCCGCTTTTCAAAAAGATAAGCCGAGCCGACTGTGGTGAGAGTGGCCAGGAGAAACTTCCTGAGACAGGATTAGGTTGTTGCACTGAATTTGAAGGTAATTGAGCAGTAATTAACGCTCCTGAGTGTCAAATGAGGAGTTCAACACGCACATACTTGTCTGCCGGTGAGGCGCGTACAGCAGTGTACATTCAGCTATATTTGTCCTCACCTTATTGTACTTTGCACTCCATCAGACAGAGATGGGAACATGTTTCAGCATGTCGGCTCCGGGAACAAACAAGGCTCGGACAAGAACAGGTTCCTGCACAGGAAAGGAATAATCACACAATTATCAGGTCTTTAGAAGATACCATCTGTTACATCAACATCTCAAAAACCAAATGCACATAGAGTAACATGGCTTTCATCGTCCATTTGTTCTCATACCGTTTGGAAGCATTTCCTGTCATGTGTTTATTGTGCTCAGTCTACAGGTTTATGAACACAGGTAAGCCCCGTAAGCGTCCAGCCCATCCACATCCTGAGATGTAAAGAATTATAATAGGAAATAAAAAAAATGTCTTATTTAGAGTGGTATCTCGATAGTTGATGCATTTTGACTAGAAAAATTGCTCTCGGTTCTCGACATTTGCTCGGCACTCGATTCACAATTCATGATTCACGATTCACGATTCAGTACACAGTGATTCAGTGACTCAGATTCACAATAGCTCTTGCTCAGTGAAAATCTCTGCTGTGTTCATCGTGTTTTTCTTTATTTTTACATCTACAGCACTGTGTTCCTATTCTCCATGGGTTCTAACAAGTTAAGTTCTAAGAGCTAACCAAAAGGCTGCAGTTAGCTTAGTAGCTATGTTAGCGCCGTGAGCTCACCGTGTTTTGCTTCAATCCATGATTCACTAAATTACATGAGATTTTCAACACTTTATTATAAACAAATCCAGGAAATCACATTGTAGGATTTTTGAAGAATTTAATTTCACCCACAAACAAGCAAGATTTCTGCCTCTCACAGGCCTGTAACTTCTTCTTTAGGAAGCTCTTCTGTCCTCCACTCGTTACCTGTATTAATGACACCTGTTTGACCTCGTTATCTGTATAAAAGACACCTGTCCACAGCCTCAAACAGTCAGACTCCAAACTCAACCATGGCCAAGACCAAAGAGCTGCCGAAGGACACCAGGAAGAACATTGTAGACCTGCAGCAGGCTGGGAAGAGTGAATCTACAATAGGCAAGCAGGTTGGTGTGAATAAATCAACTGTGGGAGCAACTATAAGAAAATGGAAGCCATACAAGACCATTGATAATCTCCCTTGATCTGGGGCTCCACACAAGATCTCATCCCATAAGGTCAAAATGATCATGAGAACGGTGAGCAAAAATCCCAGAACTACACGGAGGAACCTGATGAATGACCTGCAGAGAGCTGGGACCAAAGTAACAAAAGTTAACAAAGGCTACCATCAGTAACACACTACGCCGAGAGGGACTCAGATCCTGCAGTGCCAGGCGTGCCCTCCTGCTTAAGCCAGTACATGTCCAGGCCCGTCTGAAGTTTGCCAGAGAGCATATGGATGATCCAGAAGAGGATTGGGAAACTATCATGTGGTCAGATGAAACCAAAATAGAACTTTTTGGTTTTTTAATTAAAAACTCAACTCGCCGTGTTTGGAGGAAGAAGAATGCTGAGTTACATCCCAAGAACACCATACCTACTGTGAAGCATGGGGGTGGAAAACATCAAGTTTTTTCTGCAGAGGGGACAGGACAACTGATCCGTGTCAAGGGAAGAATGATCGGGGCCATGTATCGTGAGATTTTAAGCCAAAACCTTCTTCCATCAGTGAGGACCATTGAAGATGGACGTGGTTGGGTCTTCCAGCATGACAATGATCCCAAACACACCGCTCGGGCAACAAAGGAGTGGCTCCGTAAAAAGCATTTAAAAGTCCTGGAGTGGCCTAGCCAGTCTCCAGACCTCAACTCCATAGAAAATGTGTGGAGGGAGTTGAAAGTCCGTGTTGCCCCAAAACATCACTGCTCTAGAGGAGATCTGCATGGAGGAATGGGCCAAAATACCAGCTACAGTGTGTGCACACCTGGTGAAGACTTACAGGAAACGTTTGACCTCTGTCATTGCCAACAAAGGTTATGTTACAAAGTATTGAGTTGAACTTTTGTTATTGACCAAATACTTATTTTCCACCATAATTTACAATTAAATTCTCATTTTGTCTCTCAGAGTTGAAGTGTAGCTATCATGAAACTGATAATTTGAATAGATTGTTTTACCATCAAACTCTTTCTACAAGTCAGTTATTCATCATTTTAAAAATACTGTAGATTCACTTATTTTCAGTAAAACCATTTTCCATCAGTTTTTCCTTTACGCTTTTCATCTACGTCTCTTCATTCTGTGAGTACAAAAATAACTCTGTAATGGATCCGTGTTACGTACAGAGAATCTGACCAATCAAAACAATGAGCTCACTGGAGCTGAGAGAGAAGTGGCGTCACTTCTTTAACCTTTTAGGTCTAAATCATCTATACTCACTCATTATCACTCTCGCCCACTCATTACTACACTGACCTCATTGTTCCTAAATGAGCAGAATAAACCTTCCTTAAATCTTTTCTTATCTTTCACAACCAGGCCTGTGTGCATTCCCTGAACCGCACTGTACCTGGTACTGAGTCGATTTCTCTCATGGAGGGTTCGCCTGGTGTACGGAGAGCAGAGACTTCCGACGGAGTCAATTACGTTCTTCCTAAATGAATAACACACAGACTTTATATCATTATTAACGACTGATTAGATTAGAGTCCAGAACCTTATTATAGGTGTTAATCACTGACAGAGCTTCCTTTAGCAGGAGTAACACTTTGTGTAGCTGATGATGCAGGTCTTGCTACACCCTCTTCGCTGTCTGAACTCTGACTCGGTCTTTTTGTTGGTGCTTTTGTTGGTTACACGGTTCTGTTAAGCTTCATCTGATAGATCACAAAAATATCTCTCGAGACAGCTTTGATTTCATGCACGCTCTTCAGAGTCAAACCATGATGCTCCTCCGCCATGCTTCACGGTTTGTCTGCACTTTGGATATGTTTAGTATGTTCTTCTTCAAACAAGCATGCACTGCTGCCAAACCTGTTTTCTACAGTGGTCATACAGAAAAAGATTTTACAGGGTTCGGTTATTTTTAAATTTGCCCTGTTATTGTGATATTTGCATAAAATCCACTCCTAGCTAAAGGAGCAAGTGTAAGAAATATCTTCCACTCCATGACAGGTGGACTGTGGTGGTACAGGTACTAGAGGTGCCTTAAGAGGTGCAAATCCCACCCCTGCCAAGCAAGGCCCACAACTGCATGGATTGTAAAGTAGTATCAGTCGTAAGCCCCCTCCCCCAAAATGAACATGCATTATTAGTTTAAATCATCAATAGTTTTTCCTACTAATTCTCTCTTATTCATATGTGCTGTCTGTCTCCATATTCAGAATGTAATCAAATTTGACGCACTAGGACCTGGGGGAGGCGCTGCTGCCCCAAAACCTCCCTAAAACCTGAAACAAGGGTTGAATGTTTCGATCTGTGACAGGTTGTCTCTCTGCACCGCTTTACTAAAATACGCAAATCTCCATGTGTGAGGGAGTAGGTGTTTGTGTGAGTGGATGTTCCTGAAGGCGAGTGTTTTTTCACCAAAATGAAGTAAATACGTTGTTTGAATGTAGGGTACAAACATGAATTTGGAATTTGGTGCACTAGTAGAAACTGTCTTCTGATAGCAGAGGAAACCTGATCCTACTGAAAATGCCAAATAAAGTTAATTTCAGTGTTTAGGGCAGACATGAACGGATGGTTTGTTCTCTCTTGATCTTATGATTGTATATTTTACTGATACCTAATTATAATTAAAGTTGATCATAACTATTGTTTTATTGTATTATTCTTCTGCCTGTATGAAAGTTTTTTGTAAAGGCAGCAGATCCTCCAAAGGCCAGTCAGGTGAGAGGTTTAATTGGCATTTCGCATTTGCCATTTTTGTTAGTAAGGGCAGGAAAGGAAAAAAAACGAAAATAGGTCTGGAAATAGTTTTCTAATAATGAAGTTATTGATGTATTTACCGGTAAAGCTTTAGTCTGCTATTTTGGCTGGTGCTTCCACTTTTGGTTTGTTCCTTTTTGTTGGGGTTTTACCAGTAGCCATGTTATCCTCTGTCTGAGGATGTAGTCGACTTTGAGTTGTTAATCTTTCCTTGTGTGAAAATAGATCAAACTTAAATTGTGAAAGTAATTTTCTTCTGTCAAATATCCTAAAATTCATTCATCCAGGTTATTAAACATGAAATCATTTACAGAGCAGACTGTACCGGTCACTATTCTCAGTGTTGGATTTTTAGGATCTGCTACTGTAATAACATTGTTTGTATCTTTGCTTGATCTGTACCTCTTGTTAGTAGATGGATTGTGTAAAACAAATAAGATCTGTACCTAATATAATCAGATAATATTTCTGATTTGTATGTATTTATTTGTCTTTATATACATGTATATATATGTCAGTTCTAATGTGTCAGTAAAGATTAAACAGGCAAACCAAAATCGGGAAATGACAAACTGTAAAATGTCCAGCAACAAAATAAACTTAGAGTATGGGTATGATTACCGTCTGGTTTAACTTGTGCATAAGCGTCTAAAACAAGGTCTGCATTGAAGCATATATAAACCAGTATGAACCAGTAAAAGCCTCTTTTAATGGACCAGTTAAAGTCATGCCATGTTTCCTGTCAGTCGTGGGTAAGAAATTCTCATAAAAGCTATTTTCTGTGAATAAAAACAAACCAGTTGTTTCTGGTAAGAACCTACTGTGTGTGTGTGTGTGTGTGTGTGTGTGTGTGTGTGTGTGTGTGTGTGAGTGAGCTGGCTGTAGTGTTTCTTCCTCATAGGAATGATGATCTTAGCATGCGTGACAGCAACTATCCTTATACAGGTCAGGCAACGTCAGAAGCACGCAAACGTCGGTGAGAGAGGGGTTTATGATATCATTTCCGACTCCAATAAAGTAAAGCTGCCACTTTCTCGTTGTTGTGCAATATCATGTGGGTGGAGGAAACTGTTTCATTGATGGCTCTGTGTTTACAGCACTGATGGTTTTATGTTGGTGAGTGAGTCAGGATGAAATTCTTCCTGATCTTCAGATATACACAGCTGAGAGTGTAAGACGGATGTTATGTTGCCACTTCTCTTTATTGCTTTAACTCACAACTCATCGTCCATGCTTTCCAATTTCCTAAAACCAGTCAGGAAGAGCTTAGATTTTACCTCCATCTAGTGATTGCTGAGAGAAAACTCTGCTTATTTCATTAGATCCTTGGAAAATCATGAGGTCGGCTCCAGAACTATTCAAACCTTGGGTAAAGATGAGAATAAATGATCTATAGAGGCTTATATGTTTTAATCAAGGAGAAGTATAAAATACATGCTACTAAATAAAAAAGTAAAAAAGTAAAAGTATTTCTGTAAAAGCTTTTCTAACTCGTTTTTTGAGGCAGAACATCTTTTATTGAGGGTAAGAGGTACAGATCCATGACACTGGGATAACTACAGGAATCATGTTGAAGAAAATTACACAAATCATGTTATCATCTTTATCTAACGCGGCAACAAGAGAATAAAAACATTTTCAGACACGAGGAACCAAAATAAGCAAAATGGGTTGGATTTTTTAAAATAAATGCTAAAATAAATAAAATCTCTCATATCTAGACACGGTAATATTCAGTAATGCAGCAAATCATGATATTTAACCCAAACTATAGTTATCATAGAAACATTGTCACTGTGTTTTAGTCACCATTTTTTAGAGAATTTCTTCTTTTAAACTCTCCACTACACGACTTAATTTAAAAAATACTTCTACAACACTTAAAAAATGTATTATATAGTTTTTTTATTTAAATATACATCTTATATTCATCACAGAAATCAAATTCACCATCCCAGGGACATGGATAAACCTCTAGTGTCTGATAAACAAAAACAGTCTAAAGTGTACCCAGTTATTTTTGGGAGTGGATTGCATTATACTGACCATTAAAAAAGCATTAAAGATGTTTTGTGAGTTTTATGTTTAAAATGTCACACTACTACACACACGCCAAGTAAATCTGAGTAAACGCTTGGGCAAACTTGAAACTTCCATTATTGCACTGTTTTCTAAATTGTATCTCTAGGATCTCTCATAGTTATCAAATATACAGTGGGGCAAAAAAAGTATTTAGTCAGCCACTGATTGTGCAAGTTCTCCTACTTAGAAAGATGAGAGAGGTTTTCATCATAGCTACACTTCAACTATGGGAGACAAAATGAGAAAAAAAATCCAGGAAATCACATTGTAGGATTTTTAAAAAGAATTTAATTGTAAATCATGGTGGAAAAATAAGTATTTGGTCAATAACAACGTTCAACTCAGTACTTTGTAACATAACCGTTGTTGGCAATGACAGAGGTCAAACGTTTCCTGTAAGTCTTCACCAGGTTGGCACCACACTGTAGCTGGTATTTTGGCCCATTCCCTCCATGCAGATCTCCTCTAGAGCAGTGATGTTTTGGGGAAGGACATGGACTTTCAACTCCCTCCACAAATTTTCTATGGGCCTGAGGTCTGGAGACTGGCTAGGCCACTCCAGGACCTTGAAATGCTTTTTTACGGAGCCACTCCTTCGTTGCCTGAGCGGTGTGTTTTGGGATCATTGTCATGCTGGAAGACCCAGCCACGTTCCATCTTCAATGCTGGAAGGAGGTTTTTGGCTTAAAAATCTCACGATACATGGCCCCGTTCATTCTTCCCTTAACATGGATCAGTCGTCCTGCCCCCCTCTGCCAGAAAAACAGCCCCAAAGCATGATGTTTCCACCCCCCCCATGCTTCACAGTAGGTATGGTTGGTCCCCTTGGGATGCAGCTCAGCATTCTTCTTCCTCTTCCTCCAAACACGACGAGTTGAGTTTTTACCAAAAAGTTCTATTTTGGTTCCATCTGACCACATGATATTCTCCCAATCCTCTTCGGATCCTCCATATGCTCTCTGACAAACTTCAGACGGGCCTGGGCATGTACTGGCTTAAGCAGGGGGGCACGCCTGGCACTGCAGGATCTGAGTCCCTCTCGGCGTAGTGGTGTTACTGATGGTAGCCTTTGTTACTTTGGTCCCAGCTCTCTGCGGGTCATTCATCAGGTCCCTCCGTGTAGTTCTGGGATATTTTGCTCACCGTTTCTCATGATCATTTTGACCCACGGGATGAGATCTTGTGTGGAGCCCCCAGATCGAGGGAGATTATCAATGGTCTTGTATGTCTTCCATTTTCTTGATTTATTCACAACCAAACCTGCTTGCCTGTTGTAGATTCACTCTTCCCCAGCCTGGTGCAGGTCTACAATTTTCTTCCTGGTGTCCTTTGACAGCTCTTTGGTCTTGGCCATGGTTGAGTTTGGAGTCTGACTGTTTGAGGCTGTGGACAGGTGTCTTTTATACAGATAACGAGGTCAAACAGGTGCCATTAATACAGGTAACAAGTGGAGGGACAGAAGAGCTTCTTAAAGAAGAAGTTACATGTCTGTGAGAGCCCAGAAATCTTGTTTGTTTGTGGGTGACCAAATACTTATTTTCCACCATGATTTACAATTAAATTCTTTAAAAAATCTTACAATGTGATTTCCTGGATTTTTTTTCTCATTTTGTCTCCCATAGTTGAAGTGTAGCTATGATGAAAATTACAGACCTCTCTCATCTTTCTAAGTAGGAGAACTTGCACAATCAGTGGCCCCACTGTAAATGCCTATAGAGGCGTAGCTGCTCTGCAAGAGCACATCCAAAATCATGAAGCCAGCCGTGTGCACAACGACACCTGCTGCAATGTGTCAAGTATAAACCTGACTAGAATTGTCTAAATACAAAAGAAAAGAAAAAAACAAACAAACAAACAAACAAAAAAAATATATATATATATAAAGAGTCTGAGGGTGTACTCACACTGAGCACTGTTGCCTTGAACCGTGCCGGAGCACATTTGTCCCCCCTCCCCATTCGCTCCCTGGCTCCTGCTCACACTAGGCTCACCGAAACGCACTCCGGCACGCTTTAGTCATCATGATACTCCCTCAGTTACTGGACTTTTTTTTTTTTTTTTTACCAGTGATGGCATCTGTGGGTGTCATGTGTTCAGACCAGTGCCCCTACATTACACACATGATATTCCAAAGCAAATCACGTCGACGACTGTTCCAGAATCAGTCAAGCTGATGCCCACTCCTGAGTCTGTCAGAGCGACCTCCTCTTCAGAGTTTGTCAAGGCGACATAATCAATGCATTTATTAGAAGGCTATGTGTCAGCGCGCACAAAGTGAAAAAAACACATAGTAAGCATAAGTATTAAGCCTGCTGTGCAGCACGAGAAGCTGAAACACAGTGAGCTGCATAATCAATGCACATATTAGGTTATAATGAGTATTAGGGCTGTGGGTCAGCATGCACGAAACGAAACCAAAGAAAAGCACAGAAGTATGTGTTCACCCAATCACATATGTACAACCATGAAGTGTGCTGTGCTGTGTGAGGGAGTATCATGATGACTAAAGCGTGCCGGAGTGCGTTTTGGTGAACCTAGTGTGAGCAGGAGCCAGGGAGCGAATGGGGAGGGGGGACAAACACGCTCCGGCACGGTTCAAGGCAACAGTGCTCAGTGTGAGTACACCCTCAGACTCTTTTTTGGGGGGGTACTGTCACGCCCCACAGCCAAACCCTGGTTTCCCCTTCAGTCATCTCCGTGGTAATCGAGCTGCACCGCATCGCCCGCAGTGTTTTATTGGTAGCACCTGGGACACCATTTTTTAGAGCATTTCTTCTTTTAAACTCTCCACCACACGACTTAATTAAAAAAATTCTTCTCCAACACTTTAAAAAAAGATTATATTGTTTTTCATTTAAATACTGGCGAAGCAGTAGGGCAATGGTCCCTCACAAAGTTTCTCTCTCAAGTTTAGGGTTTTTTCCTTTCTACTGTCAGGCTAGGCTTTCTCAGGTGGGGCTGTGGATCTAGATGTTTGTAGAGCTGCTTTTGTAAAAAGCACTACATATCCGGGTTCATATCCCCCTTCAGGTAAGGTGAGGTCTGTTGGTTACAGAGCTGTGCCATCGGTGAGACCAGCCCTCAGTTACAGCCACTGTTACAAGTCCAGGTTGTTCGGCTCTGTACAGTTTCCATTCTCAGACGGTCAGGAATTTCTGATCACTGGCCATTTTTTCTTTAACCAGAGATGGCATTGTGGGTGTCATGTGTCCAGACCAAGGGTGCCCCATCATTACACATATGCTGTTCCAGGGCTAGTCACATCGACGCCTGTTCCCGAGTAGAACACATCGACGCCTGTTCCCGAGTAGAACACATCGACGTCTGTTCCCGAGTAGAACACATCGACGCCTGTTCCCGAGTAGAACACATAGACTCCAAGAAGTTGAATCTGTTCATCTGGACATAGATTTTATTGGAGAAACGTTTCGTCACTCATCTAAGTGACTTCTTCAGTCGAGTAGAACACATCGACGCCTGTTCCTGAGTAGAACACATAGACTCCTGTTCCTGAGTAGAACACATCGACACCTGTTCCAAAGCCAATCACGCCAACGCCTGTTCCAGAGTCAGTCAAGGTGATGGCCACTCCTGAGTCTGTCAGGGCAACTTCCTCTCCAGAATCTGTCAAGGCGCCGCTCCAGAATCGACCACGAAGGCAACGCTCACTCCAGAATTGTTCCTGAAAGTGACGTCTGTTCCAGAGTTGGTCAAGAAGGCGACGCTCACTTCAGAGCTAGTAACAGCGACTTCTGTTCCAGAGACAGTCCCGGCGGCGCCCGCTGCAGAGCCAGTCACAATGCCGTCTGATCCTGAGACCCACCTGGGACACATGGTATATAAACTCGGCTGTCTAAACTCTATTGTCTCGGTTCTACCCGAGCTTACTGAGTGGTCTGTTATCCTCGTGTTTCCTTGGTTATTTGCCTGGTTAGCTAATGTTTTGTTTGTTTCTGTTTACATTCAGGTTGTTTTTTGGTTCATTTTTGTGTTTATTTTTGTGAATAAATATATCACCGCACTGGAATCTGCACATGTCTCTCTCTCGTTCGTCCTGCTCGTTACACCATAAGACACAGCATGAGCATAATATGCACTGACATTCTTTACTCCTAAAGTAACACAGAAAGCCAAGTCTGAATTTATCAAATTACAAAACAAACCACAGATGGGCCACAAGTAGGCCAGACTGTCTGAGTATGCTTTGTTTAGAGACGGTTGCCAAATGGATTAGGAGTTTTCAGTTTGTTACCTACGCATCGGTCTGGCATATTTAAACACCTTAATACAGCTGTGGGTTGAAAACAAAAACAGAAACTGACCCTAATGAAAGACTCGAGAGGATTAGCACACAAAATCCATGGGAAAAAATGAACAATAGTCCCTAATTGTATACCTAAGAGCTGTACAGGGTGGATGTGAATGACAAGTTATGCATAGCAATATGCAGGCCGGTGTCAGTAATTAAATCTAATTATACAGTGTACCAACAAGATACACCTACACGGGGTGGAAAGTACATGGGAAACCTATAATGAACGCAATGTACAGAAGAGCTATTAGAACTCACTTTATTAGTTACACCTGTTCAGCCGTGTGTTAATGCAAATATCTAATGATTCAATCATGTACTGCAGTAGCCTAGCAGTTAAGGTACTGGACTATGGACCAAAAGGTCCAGGGTTCAAATCCCACCTCTGCCAAGCTGCCACTGTTGGGTCCTTGAGCAAGACCCTTAACCCACAACTGCTTGGATTGTAAGATTGCATCAATTGTAAGTCGCTCTGAATAAGGGCGTCTGCTAAATGCTGTAAATGGAAATGTAAATGTAAATGTACTCATGTAGACATGATCAAGACGAGCTGCTGAATCAATCCGAGCATCAGAATGGGGAAGAAAGGTGATCTAAGTGACTTTGGACGTGGCATGGTTGATGGTCTTGTGGAGTTTTTCAGAAACTGCTGATCTACTGGGATTTCACACACAGCGCCATCTTTAGCTTTTAACAGAGAATGGTCTGAAAAAGAGAAAATATCCGGGGTCAAAATGCCTTCAAGATCAGAGGAGAATGCAGACAGGTTTGAGCTTATAGAAAGGTAACAGTAACTCGTTACAACTGAGGTATTCAAAGAGCATCTCTGAACAAAGAACACGTCAAATGGGCTACAGCAGCAGAAGACCACACCCCTCCTGTCAGCTAAGAACAGGCCATGTTAAAAAGATTCACATAACACACTCACTGGAAAAAAGATAAGAGAAGAAAAGAGAAAAGGAGCCAAAATTTTAAAAAGGGGAAAAAGGAAAAAGGAACCTATGAGAAAAGGCAAATAGATATGCTTTATGTTAATTTTTGCAAATAAAGATTTGCAATGAATCACTTTATTCTTTTGGTCTGTGTGTGTGTGTGTGTGTGTGTGTGTGTGTGTGTGTGTGGGCAGGGGGTGCAGCTTTCCTTAGGTAGGGGGAAGTCCAAGGACAAAAGGTTGGGAGCCATTGGTAGGGAGAATATATTCTTGGCACACTTCTTAAAGTATTGTTGCTGACCATGTGCACCCCTTTAAGAGCACAGTGTGCCATCTTCTGATCTCTACTTCCAGCAGGATAACACTCCATAAAAAAACAAAACTCAAATGATCTCAAACTGGTTTAGGAACATGATTATGGGCTCACTGTACAACGACCTCCACAGTCTCCAGATCCCAATCTAATTGAGCACCTTGGTGGTTAATGTGCAGCCGACAAATCTGCAGCGACTGCGTGATGCTGTCATGTCAATGTCACCCAAAATCTCTGAGGAATGTTTCCAGAACCTTGTTCTGAAAGAAAAGGGGGATATAACCCGGTACTAGCAAGGTGTACCTAATAAAGTGGGTGGAGGTGTATAGATATGAGATTGAAAAGATGGCAGAAAATCATGGCAGTGCAAACAATCACGATCAGCAAAGAGGAAGAGTGACTGAAAGTGGAAGTTCAGACAGGGATAGATGGACATGTTACAGGATGTTGCTAAATGACCCAAAAGTACAGTCATCAAAATAACCGTGGGCTGTGCAATACTGGAATTCATGGCTGCACTTGGCTAAAATCCTTTGGCATCCAGGGCCAATGCATGAATGGTACGAGCTATGATGCTGGATGAATCTGCTCCTGATGACCTGGGTTTAACTCTTGGGATGTTGGAAGGCCACGTGGTGCAATCGCAAAAAGCAGCGAACGCCACTCTGGATAGCAGAGGTGTGGGTGGGCATTGGTGGTGGAGGATCATGACTCCGTGCCAAGTCTTACACCCAGTCTAAGAAACTGCAGTGTTCTGCCCGAAGAATGGTCCAACATCCCACTACAAACCATTCGAGGGGCAAAGGGTGCCCCAAGCCTTTATTAGCTGCTTCATGTTAATATATTCTTACAGCTTTCTACTATTTTGTTTCTGAGGTTAATGGCCACTAAGTATAATTATACCATATTTAACAAATAAGTGCATGTAGTTTAATTCTTCAGTCACTGACAAAAAAAATAACGAACCCAGATAGAAATGTCGGATTGCTGCTAAACTTGGCATGCAGTTCTGTCTCGGGCTGATATGGAAATGTTTACAGATGTGGTCTGATTAGACACTGGGTCTGGACACGAGGGTGCAAAGTGCTCCCCCTACTTCCTTGTAAAAAGGCTCCCAGAGGCTACTTTTGGTTGGTGTACCTCTTGGTGAGAGATCGTTGACTCCTAGACATGCCTCTACGACGCACTCGAAGACATTTTGCCCAGCTTTCTGTTATTTTGTTTCGAAGTAAGTAGCTACTAAGTGTAATTATACTACATTTACCAAATAAGTAGTTTAATTCTTCAAAGATTACTTAATTAAAGATCATTTTCTCATCCTAAACAGATCCTAAACAGCCTTATTAATATATCTGGTCATACCTCTGTATTTCATCTTCATGTTGGGTTCATTCTCCTGCTCTAATCCTATTACACTAAATCACATTATGTATACAATGTCATCATGACACCCATGGCTAATGCTGAAAGCCCCTTCAGCTGCACCTTCCTCCCTCACCTACCTCCCTCATCATGGGGCCACCGGCTCCCAAAACTGAAACCCCTAAACGAGGAGAGCCTGCGTCCACACCGCACTAAACTATCTCAGGTAAGATCGAGCATTATCACGCAGAACTATCAGTTAGACTTCTGTTACTGACAGTATTTAAACACGTGTTACGGGTCCTCAGTGCTGCACCACCTTCAGGGGATTCGAAGAAAAGAAAAATGTTTAGCATTGCAAATATACACATATGCACACTTTAATTTAACATATATAATGCTGTGTAAAGCCTGTTGGCCAAGACCGGACTCATTTATATGTTTAATGGATGTCTGGTGCAACTTCTACCTCAGGCACAACAGCGATAAGTAAATTCAGTGAATAATGTGTTGTTTATACAGAGTCAGAGGAGATTAAGGGCAAAAGGGAAAATATACATATAATATGTTGATAATAAATATATATACAATAGAATGTACAGTTGTTAACCAGTTATTATACTTATAATAATGTTGTTGTTGTTATTATTATTATTATTATTATTATTGTTGTTGTTGTAATAATAATAATAATAATAATAATAATAATAATAAAAATAAAAATAAATTGTAGTGTACCCTTATTACTATTATTATTATCATTATTATTGTTATTATTATTATTATTAATAATAATAATAACAATAATAATAATAATAAATTGCAGTGTACTCTTATTATTATTATTATTAATAATAATAATAATAATAATAACAATAATAATAACAATAAATTGTTGTGTACTCTTATTATTATTATTATTATTATTATTATTATTATTATTAATAATAACAACAACAACAACAACAACAACAACAACAATAATAATAATAATAATAATAATAATATATTACTATTACTACTACTAATTACAACACTACTAATAATAGCAATGATAGTAAAAACAACAACAACAACAATATAGACAAAAAATAGTAGTAATTAAAAATAATATCTTATAACAATTAAATTATTAGAATTTGCAATAGAATCAAAATAAAATGCAGATACAATAAATGATTAAAGTATTATTGCTATTACTGCTAAACTTATTAAGGTATTAGATTTACTGAATGTAAGTTTAAGTCCTGTGGTTTGAGTATGATCTGATGGATTTGATGGATTTAATTAGGTATAAATTTGTTAAGTACTTCCATATTCTCTCTTTTACACGAGCCTTATCGGCTTGGACTGGATTAAGCCCGAGTTCTGTCATTTTAGAACATGTGCCTGAATATTAAGTGACTCTCACCCGTCTCATATTCGAACTTCAGTTGCTAGTTTCAGTTAGTTTCAGTACACACCACAGCTGGTCATGGGAAGTCAGCAGAGTGTATAATTACAGTACATGTATAATCTGATAATCCAATCTCACGCCAGATTAGACTAGGTGACACTGACAGCTTTGACGTGTTTGTTCATAATCCACTTTCCTGCTGCTTCATCATCGCTTTTCTTCCTGTCCATTCATGCATCTGTCACCACATTTGAGGTTTCTCTTAAATCGTGCCGTTTTGGAGCTGAATCAGATCGTATCGGGCCAGAGATGAAGGATTTATTCGTACATACAATGACTGATGTGCAAATTTTATTTAGGGTGAAGATTGGTAAAAAGGGACAGTTTTTGGAAATGTAATGTTCTCTGTCACTTTATACGATAATATTAATGTCCTATATAATAATGTAGTATCATTTTTAAAAGCTTAGGTTGTGTTTTACACAGTTTAACAAAGAAAATGAAAAAATATCAACCACAAATGAAATGATGCTTCTTCTAAATCCGAAAAGAGGGACACCTATACTGTCAAAGTGGGACACTCAATTTGTGCTTTAATCAAACAGATTGGCCTAAAATGACTTAATGTACATCATTCATTTTTCTCACAGATAACCACTTAAACATACAGTACGTCTTATTTATCATCAAAAAGGCCTAACTTTGTTTGGTGGTTGCTTTGCCTACCAGTATGCTACTTGGGTATCATGTTGGCTACTAAAATAAAATAAAATATATTGAAAAAGATTTTTTAAGAACTGTCTAAGTAACTATTTACATAATATATGGACAAAGGCCAAAGTCAAATTAGGTTTGGTAAGGACTAATGCCTATTTATTGCAGTCCCACTTTACAAATACAAATATGTACCTGCTAAAAACAACATTTACAAGATGAATCAATTCTTTTCTAGTTTACAATCATCTTTCATGTGTATAAATTTGAGAAATCCCAGATAAAGATTCTTTTTATAACCTTTTTATAAAAGTTTCTTGTGCTTCTGTTTTTGAATTCGGCTCAGTCAGATATGACATCACATTTTATCCCCTGACATCACAAAAATGAACTAAACAACAGTTTTTGATGAGTAAAACACAACTATATGCAGATATAGTGTCTCACTTTACCAATGCTCACCCTACACAGGGCGCCTATATGTTTCATGAGAGCCCCATGTCGGTCTGGGTGTCCCTCGTATAGATGTAATGTCTTATTCTGCATGTTCTGTATGTGTAGACTGAATTAAAGGGGTGAAAGAATTAATCCTGGAGGAACATCACATGTTAACGGAGGTTCATTCTGATTTATGGCTTTAGAGAATTAAATCTCAAAATGAAATCAGCTTTAATATGAAGAGTAATGTCCATTCTGTTTATGTGGCCAGTTCCCTTTTTTAAATACACTGCTCAATTTAGGACTTGTTTTTGGAACTACTGAGTTCTAACAGAGAAATTTGACCAAAGCCAAAAGCAGGACTCCTACAGGATGACTGTGTGTGCAGATCTTCCTATCAAATTTCACTTCTCCTGGTTGCTGCTTGCTAAGTTTACACATTGACGGTGAGATGTGACAGCATGGGCCGTTGATTTTCTGTGTAATTCCTCTACGCTGCATCACTGAGGAGTAACGTAGCCCTGGTCAGGGGTCACTTTCAAATGTATAACGTGTGTGAAACACTGACATGACTCAACAACATCTTTAGGTCTTTATCCTCATGCATTCATTCATTCATTTTCTAAAGCGGCTTAATCCAGTTGGTACCTTGTTTTTGTGTGTTTAGATTGGATTTCTGTATTTATACTAAATGTAAAGTTTGCGTGTAATTGAAATACATACTGAAGGCAGTTTTACCTGTTCAGTGTAGCTGACCTCTTATAAGGATTTATTTCGTCCTCATTAGTCTGTTTTAAAACACAGAATGTCACTCCAACACTCTAACGATGAATTCAACCTAAAACAGAAGGAACTATTTTAGGGACTGTTTTAGGAAACTAGGACTATTTTAAGGACTAATTAGAGAGAAACTACCCCTCCACAGAGCTTCCTCCTCCGAGAACTACATTTGTTCCAGGGCCTTTTTTGGTTTGCATTCTCACCACCAGTAGGAACTCTGAGGTGACGGAAACGTTGAGGCAGTTGGTAAAATGACATTTTTTTCCATTTTTAGCTCGACGATCTGTTGTTTATACGCCACCGGTGTACAAGCATATTTAAAAAAACAGAGGGACTTGATCAATTAACCTCATTAACCAAATTATCACGGGGACACGGGGGAGGAGAATGCAGACAGAAAGGACCCAGGCCGAGCCCTAGGATTGAACCCAGGACCTGAATCTGGTAATAAAAATGTGAATGTTTTTTGCTCACCATGTTATCCGTGCTTATTATACTCAAGAAGTTCTCCTGTTCCTCCAAGAACCCAGGAGGAAGTTGCACAAAGCGTGTGCCCAAAGGATAGGATCGTTTATATCCTGTCACGTAGACTTTACCCTAGAGCCTTGTGCAAAGATGTGTTTCACTTAGGAAGTGCTATTTCTGTCCTCAGGGAGTCTCTGCAGAACTTGCGTCAAGATGTCTGGCTCTGTGACCGAGGAGGAACCAGCGACACACACAGGTACCAAACACACACTAATGATCGCTGCACAAAACACTACTTTAAATAAAGCTTTACTTCCAAAATGTACAACATTGCCACCACCATATTGTCCAATTATCAAAATCAAATCACAAAAGTTGAGACGGTATGCTTCTTACAATTCCTTTGACTTTTATTTCATTTCATTGCAGATCCTGAGATATTTCATGTTTTTTGTCTGGTCACCTTCATTTCATTTGTTAATAAACATCCATTCCTGCATTACAGGCCTGCAGCACAGTCCAATGGGGTAAAAATAAATAATATATTTATAATGATTTCAAACAGGTGATTGTAATCATGATTTGGTACAAAAGGAGGAACACAAAAAGACTTTGAGGAGTAAAGATGATCAGAGGATCTCCAGTTTATCAACAAATGTGTCAGAAAATGACAGAAATGTTTAAAAACAATGTTCCTCAAAGAAAGATTGGAAGGGATTTCCATATTTCTCCCTCTGCAGAGCATAATATCATTAAACCATTCAGAATCTGGAGGAATTTCAGTGTAAAGGGTAAGAGCATAAGCCTAAACTGAAGAGGGATGATCTCCGCTCCCTCAGGCTGCACTGCATCAAGAACCGTCATCAATAGATAGAACCACATGGACAAGGGATTTCTTTATCAAACCTTTATCAAGCTCTACAATACAGAGTTACATTCACAGATACCACTTAAAACGTTACTGCTTTGGCCACGATGACCTGCCAACACATTGCCAAAGTTCACCAAATTTGAAATTGAAAATTGAAATTAATTTGATTCTAGTATAACTTTGTATAACTCTTTTCTGACAAAATAAGGTACATAAATCCCCCAAAATGCAATGGGTGTGTAATTCCCACATTTTCCATTAAATAAAAGGACGACACATGACGTACACATGTATGACACACACTATTCTTGATACTTGGCGAAAAGCCAGAATATTTTGAGTTCATGACTCCTGTCTAGACATTTCACATTTATGTTTCATTACTCACCCTTTTTCTCACCATTACATAGTGCAGTATGTTCTCTGGTTTCATTCGAGCAAGCGTCCAGGCTTCTCAGGAAGTAAATATTGTGATGTCTGAGGGTAACATATGATCGTGTGTAAAAATAAACTGTATTACTGGATGTTATCACTTTTTATACCGTGGCCAAGAGACCAAGTTTCAAACAGCCTGTAGTTGGATGGTGACAAAAATGATGTCTATGATGATATTTTCACGGATTTTGTCGATAACAATAATCAGACGATACTTTGCCAGTGCATTCAGATGTTGTTTGAACCCGTCTCTCAACGCCTGAATTGTCTTTCGTGATGTAATCAGTGACATCAGTCATCAATCAGTTTAACTTCAGTCATGTGCTTTTAGGTAGAACGCTAGTTTGATTTGTGGCATGCTTTTGACTGTTTTTTGCAAAGCAAGTGACGTACTCAATAACATCAATTATGGTAGCTGATACGTAACGCACAGCCCTATGTGCAAGTAAGTATTTCTGCACAGTAAGCAGCTGATTAAAGCTAGTCTATCACTCTAGTTTGTTTATAAAGAATTGATAGGAAAGTGATATTGACTGATCTGACTCCTGCAGGGCCCAAAGGGGTGATCCACGACTGGAGGAAGTTTAAGCTGGAAAGCGAGGACCATGAGGGCACACCACAGAAACGGAGAGAGCTCCTGCGACAGATGTCCAACCCCAAGGCTAACATCGAGGACAACCAGGACAGACTTAACCGAAAGGTCAGAGCAGAACAAAGGAGCAGATTTAAAATTTCAGATCCATAAATTCAAATCTATCTGATTCAAAACTCGGAAATACAAATTTAGGCCAGAGAATAAACTTCCATGCTTCCTTGCACTTTCTAAAACCATGATGTCTCACTCCAAGCAGATGAGCGTCCAGGAGTACGAGATGATCCAGGAGGAGGACGAGCGATGCCTGAGGAAATACCGCAGGCAGTGCATGCAGGAGATGCATGAGCGCCTGAGCTTCGGCCCCAGGTTTGACAGTGTGTTCGAGCTGGACAGCGGCAAGGCGTTCCTCGAAGCCATTGAGCAGGAGCACCGGCTCTCGCTGGTCATCGTGCACATCTACGACGATGGCATCAAAGGCTGCGAGGCTCTCAACAGCTGCCTGAGCTGCCTGGCGGCCGAGTACGCCAGCGTGAAGTTCTGTCGGATCCGGGCGTCTGCCACGGGGGCCGGGGAGCGGTTCCCCGACGACGTTTTACCCACTCTGCTGGTGTACAAGGCTGGAGAGATGCTGGCAAACTTCATCTGCGTCACCAAGCACCTCAACGATGAGTTCTTCGCCACCGATGTGGAGAACTTCCTCAACGAGTACGGCCTGCTGCCAGAGAAGGAGTTCGCTGCCTGCCCTGATGATGACGACAACGATGATGAGCTTGGAGTTGAGTAATGTCGAAATAAAGTAGAGTAGATCCATGGAAAATGATTGAAACCATGCATAGAAGAATAATAAAAGAATAGTTAAGCTACAAATGAAATTCCCTCTCACGCCAACAATTTTATTGGCTGCTTCCACGTACGCTCTAAGACCTGAGGAATGCATGCTCATGACCCTAGGGACTGCTGATCAGTAGTAATGAGTACACCAAGACTCAATGCAAAACACCATTTCAGCTCAAAATTAGCCATCTGCTACCAAGAGCAGTGCAGGTTCTAGCGGCAGTACCTAATTCGCAGTTTTACCGTGCTTTTGCACAAGTATTTAAGCACCTACTGGGGGCTGGGGAGGGGGCTTTTTTTGGTCAATTGAATTTAATTTGTTAATAAATATCCATTCCTGCACTTCAGAGGAGCCCAGAGAAGTCTATAGAAGTCAACGCCCCTTCTGGACATGGTTATAACATAAGGCTTCTGTTTAGCACAGTAACGTTTTAAGTGGCATTTGTGAATGTAGCTCTGTATTGTAGAGCTTGATAAAGGTCTGATAAAGGAATCCCTTGTCCATGTGGTTCTGTCAGCTATTGATGAATGATGGTTCTTGATGCAGTGCCATCTGAGGGAGCGGAGATCACCCCTCCAGTTTAGGCTTGTGCTCTTACCCTTTACACTGAAATTTTTATTTCATTACTAGCCCTATATTGCCCCGTCCCAACTTTTTTGGAATGTGCTGCAGGCCTGGAATGCAGGAATGGATGTTTATTAACAAACGAAATGAAGTTGACCAGAAAAAAACATAAAATATCTCAGGTTTATACTGTTTGCAATTAAATAAAAGTCATGGTCATTTTTGGACGCGTTCATTGGATTGTATCATGCAGTCCAGGAGGGGCTGAAAGGATGAGATGTTCAATAGATCAGGAGAGCCTGACACAGCAAATATGGAGGGGATTATACAGGAGAGACTGAGGGCCTGACCCAGGGAATCTGGCTCAGGAAAGACAAAGGGTCACAATCAGGACAGACAGAGAGGATTGTGTGGAAGAGACAGAGGGTCTGGCGCAGGAGTGACCGACAGAATGTCACAGGAAAGACAGAGGGTCAGGCATGGAAGAAACCATGAGTCTGGTGCAGGAGAGTCCGAGGGTCTGACGCATTAGAGACAGAGAGCCCGGCACAGTAAAGAACAAGGCTCTGGTGCAGGAGAGACAGAGAGTTTGGTGCACGACAGAATGAGGGTCTGCCACAGGAGAGCCAGAGAGCTTGGGATTTAACGTCACTCTTGGTATCAATGGGTATTCATTACAGGAACAAGCTTACGCCTATACTAGTCAATCCCATTCACACCGGGCATGTCTTTGGGATGTGAAAAGAAACCAGAGCACCCAAAGGTAAACCCACTCGGACATGGAGCAGACATGAAAGACAGAGGGTCTGGCATGGGAGAAACCATGAGTCAGAGACAGAGGGTCCGACACCTGAAGGACTGTAGTAGTACAGGACCCACCCTGTGATGGGTCTGTGGAATGTGACGCAGACCAGGGGTGCTCCTGACGTACATATATGCACAAAATCTAGAGGAGATGAGTCTGAGGTCTGATATTCACCAGCATTTCTGTAAATTCTATTTGTATAGTGTACAGTACTGTGCAAAAGTCTTAGGCCACCATAAGATTTATTGTTTTAGCAATGCTATAATGACTATATTTAACATATTGTCGACGACTGGACCCAAAAATTTCAAACTTGGAATCGTCATTATATAATCCTCTTTTCCACTGATCTTCGTTCCAAACTTTGTGAGCTTTAGCCAATCTTAGCCTTTTCACCATGTTCCTCTTCTGAAAAAGTGGCTTCTTTGATTGCTGATCAAGCTTCTTTGGACTGTAGAAGGGTGAACTTGGCATCCCGATGAAGCTGCTGGATGCTGCTATTGCTCAAGTGTAAGGGGAGGAAAAATACTTATTACCATTGTAGTTTCTCTTTGTAGTCTTTTAATATTGCATAAAAAAATTTTCTGGTTGCATTCTAATAAAGGGACTGAGAAATAATGATATAAGGTCATTATATGCTTACCATTGCTCAAACGATGGAATCTCTAATCTGATGGTGGCCTAAAACTTTTGCACAGCACTTTATATCATTATACTATTATCGTATTACGTATTGCTTTTCAGGAAAATTCAATGAACATTAATTTTGCTTCAAGCAGATTTCCAGAAAGGAAGTCTAAAGACAACATTTCTGATGAAGCTCTCGCATAATGTAAGCCAGCACAAAGTTGCAGGAATTGTTTTTATTCATTAGACAGAGAGGCTGCAGTCAGTGTTTTTCTTGTGAACATGTGCAAACATGATGTGGCTGAGATTCCTCTGAAAGGTTGAGCAAAGGCTGATTTTCTAAAGCACTGTAACAGTGTAACCTGAGCCTGATTTAATAATCCTGGATATATCGCACACTCAAGCTGCATGGGAAATATGACATTGTATGAGTCTGCTACGTGAATAAACCCTACAGATGACTAAGAGTTTTTCTGACTGAAACTTATTTGGTTGAAATTTTGACACTGAACCTTTTCTGGTTCTGGGTTCTGGATCGGTCTGGTTTAAAATCTCCTGGTACTTCACAGAGGCCATGATGCCATGTCTCCTAAAACATGTTCCCATGCATTTAGACTAAGAACAGCCCCAGTATCACCTCATCCACTGCACTTACCAGTTTATTCAGGTTCTCTTTATCAGCACGTCAAATCCATCTCAAGTGTTTGTTTGCAGCAAGCTGTATTGTGTTTGACCTGGCCATAGATCCCAAACCCAGATAAAGTAGAACTGCAGGTGTGTTTCTATTTAAAATAATGAAAAGGGCTTCTTCTGTCTTTTCTGCTTACTGCTTACAAATGGAGATCTGGACTCAATCTGTAATTAAATGTGTACGTCAATGTGTAAATGTAATGATGATATATGTAAGTCATTACAGTATTAGAGTGGAAGGATAAGTTTATTGGGGGAAACCGTACAATTGAAAGGAGGCTCTAGTTACCCTGTTAGGCCACCTCTAGCCTGGATTCAAGATAAGATACAGTTGGGAATGGAGGCAAACAGGTTCTGTTTGGTATCCTGTGGAACATTTACCCACAGATCTTGCAGCTGGGCCTGTAAGTCCTCCAAACTGGTAGGTTGCTGAATCTGGTGTCCAAGCTGGTCCCATAAACTGGTCCCATTGGAGATAAATCTGGCATTTTCTTGAAATGCTGCAAGCGGTGGAGAGATATTAAAGCTGTTTCATGTCAAAGCAGCTTCACAACTTTAGATTATGAGGTCAATCCGAAACTGAAGAAGTCCAGGGCAACAGTGGTAAAGAAAAACTCCCTAAACGTTATAAGGAAGAAACCGTGGGAGGGCCAAGATGCCACAAACTCGTTAATAAGCTACAAACCTATAAAGCCTGGTCATGCCCAATAAATAAATAAATAAATACATTGATACACCGTGAAATACACTACTAGAATATTTAAAAAAATGTCTGATTTATGAAGGTGGATGAATGTTTGTAATTTCATGTGTATTTTTGAATCATCCCCATGGTGTTGAATGACCAGACACATGAAGGACAGATGAACAAAGAAGCTTTATGGAGGGATTAAGAGATGCCCGTAAAAGGGATTAGGTTTGCAGAATCAGGAAGTTCCTCGACCCTCTGCACGCATTTCTTAGAAACTCACCTACAATGCTTATGAAAACCTCGAAAACTGTTGCAGCGCTGAGGGATGATCTCCTGACCTTCCTGGCAATCCACCTACATGGATGTTTCTGGAAGGTGGGTGGAAACCGGAGTTCCCAGAGAAAGCCCGCAGGGCGAACATGGCAGATGACAAACCCTAACCCTGGAGGTGTGAGGCACCAGCACTACCTGCCACACCGTCACACCGCTCTTGTCATCAAGGTCTTGCTGTCAAATAGCAGGAACAAAAATGACACAAATACCCCAAATGACTAAATAATCAGTTTCAACCGAGTCGTTGCGAGTGTGGTGATGACACACCATGTGCTCAGCAGAGGTTCACATCTGTATTGTCTCATTCGGTTGTTTAGTTTGAATTCCCACACAACCTATGCCTGAAAAGCCAACAAGTTATGAAAACGACACTGACAAACTACGCAGATATACACTATATACACAGAAGTATTGGGACACCTACACATTACACCTGCAGCTTTTATGATGTCCCATTCTAAATCCAGGCAGATATAAGAGCTTCCACTCTTCTGAAGGCTTTCTACAAGACTGTGTCTGTCCGGATTCATTCAGTAGAGCCTTTGTAAGGGCAGGCACATATGTCATCTCCGTTCTAGTTCGTCCCAAAGGTGGTCAATGGCGTTGAGGTCAGGGCTCTGTGCAGGCCAGTCGAGTTCTTCCGCACCAAACCAAACTCATGACTTTATGGATCTTGCTGGAACAGAAGAGGGCCTTCCCCAAACTGTTCAAAGTTAGTTGGTTGATAGATAGGTAGATAGATACTTTATTGATCCCAGAGGGCCTACTAAACTTGTAGTTGCCACAATGCAGTCTGGGAGGTCACGTTCTCCAGGTATTCACCAAATCCAGAGGAGGTTTGGAACGCTGCAGTTATTGGGTCAGCAGAGCGTTGGTTGGTATCTTTTATACACTATGCCCCTCGGTCCTTGGTGCCCCCGCTCTTTAACTTTACGTGGCCTGACACTTTGTGTCCGAGTTGCTGTGCTTCCTAAACGCTTCCACTTTTCAATAAAACCATTCACAGCTGATGGTGGAATATTAAGGAGGGAAGAAATTTCACCAACACCAACTTGGTATGACGGTGCCACCCTATTATAGACCCGCTCTCAAATCCAATCAGCCCTTTAGAACCCATTCTTTCACTAACGTTTGTAAAGGCAGACCGCATGGCTAGGAGCTCGCATCAACTGGAGTGAATGAACCACCAGTGAACAGGCTGAGGCAGACGGCCAAACTTCTCTATGGCCGTCCACAATTTCCAGCTCCTCTAAACCAGGGAGATTAATAAATGTAGGTGCTAATTAAGCCTCACAAATAAATGAGTACCTGTAAAACAGGTTCAGTGCTGTCACTGTTTTTTCACTTCATTATCTTCTTGCAGGTTCGAACCTGATCGTTCCATTCTGGGAACATGAACACGAACACATAATGACAGTAGCAACCAGAAACTGATATAACGTGTTTACAGATCAAAGAGTTATTCAACTATTACATGATAAGGGATGGAGAGAACACATATCTGATCCAGACCTCAAAATCAAAAGATTTGTCTGTCTGTCTGTTTGAATTTGGCAACCACTGCTGTAAGCGAACAGTAGGTTCTCATAATGGACGTGTTAGACGTGAGAGAAACGTTCAGGAGAAATAACCTGAGACTTTTTAACAAACGATAATCCTTATGGCTAGACATCTCGGTCAGAGCATCTCCTAAACAACAAGGTTTGTGGAATGCCCCCGCTCAGCAGTGCTCAGCACGCCGACAGTGGTTCCACAAAACTGGCGACAGGGTGTTGGCACCAAAGGCTCAATAAAAATTGCAATAAATCCTATCCTGTCTGGTCCAAATGGACAGAAAAGCTCCTGTTGAGTTCCAAATGTTTAATATCCAAATGCTTAGGGTCAGTGTCTTGCTGCATGACCCACCTTCTCTTGAGATTCAGATCATGGACAGATGTCCTGACATTTTCCTTTAGAATTCTCTGATATCATTCAGAATTCATTGTTCCATCAATGATGGCAAGCCGTCCTGCCCAGATGCAGCAAAACAGGCCCAAACCATGATACTACCACCACCATGTTTCACAGATGGGATAAGGTTCTTATGCTGGAATGCAGTGTTTTCCTTTCTCCAAACATAAAAAAAAGCTTTTCTTTTAAACAAAAAGTTCTGTTTTGGTCTCATCTGTCCACAAAACATTCTTCCAGTAGCCTTCTGGCTCGTCCACGTGATCTTTAGCAAACTGCAGACGAGCAGCAATGTTCTTTTTGGAGAGCAGTGGCTTTCTCTTTACAACCCTGCCATGTACACCATTGTTGTTCAGTGTTCTTCTGATGGTGGACTCATGAACATTAACATTAGCCAATGTGAGAGAGGCCTTCAGTTGCTTAGAAGTTACCCTGGGGTCCTTTGTGACCTCACCAACTATTACACGCCTTGCTCTTGGAGTGATCTCTGTTGGTCGACCACTCCTGGGGAGGGTAACAATGGTCTTGAATTTCCTCCATTTTGTACACAATCTGTCTGACTGTGGATTGGTGGAGTCCAAACTCTTTAGAGATGGTTTTGTAACCTTTTTCCACCCTGATGAGCATCAACAACTCTTTTCCTGAGCTCCTCAGAAATCTCCTTTGTTCGTGCCATGATACACTTCCACAAACATGCTGTGAAGAGCAGACTTTGATAGATCCCAGTTCTTTAAATAAAACAGGGTGCCCACTCACACCTGATTGGCATCCCATTGGTTAAAAACACCTGCCTCTAATTTCACCTTCAAATTAACTGCTAATCCTAGAGGTTCACAAACTTTTGCCACTCACTAATATGTAATATTGGATCATTTTCCTCAATTAATAAATGACCAAGTTACTGGTTACAGGAGGCCAGACCAGCTCCTGTGCATCATTCAAAGTGCCTACAACAGTCAGAACTGGACCTTGGAGCAAGCCATCACTCTGCAGAACACTGTCACTGGAAATAAGTGTTGTGTTTATTATACGATTACGTTCCAAACTGTTAAACAATCATTAGCAAACCATCATAATCATCATCATCATCATCATCATCTTCATCAAGCCGTTACTCATTAAGATAGAGCAGAGAGGTGGCCGTGGCTAGCAGAGCGACCGCGCCCGCCACCGCCATACCTGAGACAGAAAGAGAAGGAGACGTTATGATATAAGAGTTTGAATAAAATTTAAATAAGCATTCAAACAGGATCATAATCAATGCCCGGGTGGCGTGGTTCGTTAGGGAAACTGGCTTATAGCAAGGCTGATTATGGGTAATGTAGTCCCCAAGTGGAGAACCAGAACCAAGCCAGGTTCCCTCGATCTTCAGGCTGACATTAACGGTCTCTCCTGGAACCGAATTTGACAGAGCTATAACTCTTTTTCTGGGTTCTTTATGCGACAGCCGTTACAGGGCCCACTCGGGGACAGAGGTATGCACCGTGACACATGATGCCGCCCAGGTGTGCCCCCACCAGTCACGACTGAATGCAATCTCCGAATGATCCAGATGGCTGACGTACGATAGGTTAGGAACTTCTAGTGAATAGTGAGTCAGGTTTAATGCTCATATCACCAAAAGTGGTGAACACAGTAGCATTTGCACACCCAAACACCTCACTGTTTAGTCACGGTGTTTACAGGCAGAAGTTTCAGTTATTTAAACGTAACCTACCAGCATACTGCCTGATTTTCTGATTAGGAGTTGCTTTGGTAACGGACGGCACAGACACATTGTGAGCAGATCCGTCGTCACATCCAGCTTCCTCTCCCGTCACAGAGCAACGTACTGACACACACACACACACACACACACACACACACACACACACGATTACAAAACCAGAAACCTGCACTTGTCCTCCACAATTAAACAGGACTTTTTTTGCTTATCCTGGTCAGGGTCATGGTGGGCGGTCCGGACTTTGTACCACATAATAATAATAATACAAAAATGAGAAACACAAACACCCTTGTTTACATAACTTATACAGGAAAAATCAAGCCAAGTGACATTTATTTCTATGGCACTTTCATTTTAGATCCTCTCCGAATATCTAGGGCCAATGCCAAACTGAGCGAGTCTAGGGCGACAGTGGCTAGGAAAATTCCTAAAGGTTATAAGCAAAAAACCCTGGGAGGACCAAGGCTCAAAGAGGGACCCACAGTTTTGCTGTTGCCCACAAAGATGCCATTCTAGTTACACCTCCGGGGTTAAGTGGGTCATATCAAAATGACAATACTTCCCAACAAAACAACAGCGACTCCCATAATCTACTGCAAACTATTCTTTTCATTAGAAGCAGAGTCTGAAAATGTTTACTCTTCTGCCCCCTATAGGCTAATAGCAGAGGTGCAACGATACAACCGTGACCGGATACATCGCGATGCAAAAATGCGACGCTGGGTGATATCACGTGCGTCCTGTACATTATGCCAGCTAATGCATATGCAGTTTTGAACACCAGGGGGCGCACTCATACATCATGCTCCCATGCGCCACAGTCTCTAGCTTCGCTACCAGCCTCGTAGGTTCTTCTGTTGTGCCACGGACACTGGTGAAGGTGAATTTAACACTTAGGATGTTTAAAGGCTTTAGTCCTTCAGATTTGGTGACACTGTTACAATAGCACATTTGCTTTCCTAATTTCTTGTCATTGCAGGGCACTAAAGATTATTTTTGGTTAAACTTCTGTACAGGAAAAATTTACTGAAAAATGTACTACAAATTTATTCAGAAATAAAAAAGGAACGTTTTCACTCGGTTGATTAAGAAGTGGTGAAGCTACAGTAGGAGTACTTTGTTTACACCTCTGTTTCTACTCATGTATTTCATCAGAATTGTTAAAGTGCATTTGTTTTGCATTGTTTTCACTTTGCTTATTTGTTTTATTTAACATTGTGTCAGCGCCAATGGCCACTCATGGCCGGGTATCACTGGAGCTGTGAGGCGACTTATCGTAAGAAAATCAAACCATGCACTCATTATATTGTGCATCGAATCGTGAGCAGAGTGTATCGTTACACCCCTAACTAATAGTGCTCTATATGGGATTTTGGTTAGGAGACCAATTACCTTAATGCTAACGTAATTACTGCAATTAAAAATAAAAGATCGCTGTTAACATGTTAACTCTGACAGACCTAATAACTTATTAACTCATAGCCTACATTCTACTGGTCGACTGATACGGGTTTCTTCATGGCCGATGCCGATATTTAGAAAGCAGGGTGACTGATAATACTGATAAAACGAATAATAAAAGAGACACCGAATCGCTGAACTTACATGAACCTTTTCCAAGCTATAAATGCTTTTCTATAAAAAAAAGTCTACAACATGTATTACCAGATAACAGGATCACATTCTTTCTGGAGGAAAAAGTGCACATGGTAGCAGCACCTTTATGTTTTTAATCCCAGTTCCAGTTAAGAGCAGTAAGTTCTAATGCTGGAAACAAAGCCTTCATCTTCTCATAAATAACTCCGCCCTCACTGAACCTCAGCATCTGTGTGTTTTTAGTCTCCGAGCATCCCAGTTAATGAGCTGCAGGTTCTAATGAGGGAAACAAAGCTCCTCTGAATTCTCCTCACTATTTCTGAACATCACTACCACAGTCTAACGATGATTCATACGATATCACGCCAATAAACAATAAACAGGCCGAATTGCTATGAAAATTAAGCAGGCTTAAGCAGAACAATAAAAAAAAAAAAAAAGTTATTTCCTCATTATATCAGAAGCCTTTCTCAATCTCCGAGACTGAAACTCAGCCCTGTGCATGCAGACTGTGCTCAGACCGGTTTGTGCAGGACGTTCACCAAGCTTCATAATTTAAGGAAACATCAAAGGCACACGATACTCCCTCGGGTTACACTCCCATGAAGGATCTGAGGGGAGCCATTAGTCACAGCATGTACATAATGTTTAATAATATTAGAAATACTTCCGTGGCCTGACCAGGTTATTATCCTTATGACTAGGGTTATTAACATATTTAACCACGGGCTGTTTATTTGAACTATTACTATAAAGTTATTCATTAGATATCTCAGTTATCTTACATTTATCATCTAAGCCGCCCAAGGAGCTCAGCTCCCTTTTTGAGTCTCAGTCCTCCCAAGGTTCTTCCTTATAACACTTAGGGAGTTTTTCCTTGCCACTGTCACCCTAGGCTTGCTCGATTTAGAAAATATTCTAAAATTGTAAAGCTGCTTTGAGACAATGCTTTAGAAATTTACGTTTACATTTACAGCATTTAGCAGACGCCCTTATCCAGAGCGACTTACAATTGGTACAGTCTTACAGTCCAAGCAATTGTGGGTTAAGGGTCTTGCTCAAGGGCCCAACAGTGGCAGCTTGGCAGAGGTGGGATTTGAACCCTCGACCTTCTGGTCCATAGCCCAGTACCTTACCACAGTCCACAATAAAGCAGACTGTTTTCATCCTAAGATTTGCCATCCCAAGACATTCCTGATCCACTACACATGCGGATTTCTATCATACATTTAATGCTTTTAGGCCTTTCACCCCGGCTTCCTCAAACAAGCATGCCAGTAGGTGAGCAGGCTGGTACAGACAGTGTGTCCACAATGCACTTACGCCCAAAGGAAAAGGAAAACAATCCAAAAATACCTCTGAAAACAAACTGCCCTAACACTAATTAAAGCTGAACCGAAATGGAACGAGACATTACTCTGAGCCTCCACGCTCACGTCCACGTCCGCCTCCGATGAATCACAGCCCAGCATTTCTTTCAGTCTCTCAGCCACGTCTGCAGCGCCCTCGTCTGGAAACATGTAGTCACACACGGTCAGGCCCGAGCCGGACAGGGGGGCGAAGACTCTCCGGGGTAAATCCTGCTGCCCCGAGTCCAGACCTGCTGACACAGGCAGTGACCTATTTCACTTCAAGGCTTTCATTTCTTTCTTTACACAGACACGGGCCTCAGAAGTCCTGAACGCTGTGGGCCGCCAGTGATCATACAGCCTGGCCCTTTACCCAGGTTCATCTCGTTTGCTTAAGTCTAATTCTTCTTGTGTATTTTCCTCTTTTTTATGCATGTATCTGGTTCTTCTGGTTTTTATTCTATGTACAGCACTCTGGTCTACATAAGCAGTTCAAGTGTACTTTATAATTAATTCATAATAATATACCTTCAGCCTAAATGAAGTAACAAACTGATAAACTCGAACTGAGTAACAAAAACTCAAGTGTTTAATACTTTCAGTGTGCCCTCTGTAACAAAGTGAGTGACGAGAGCTTCTAGCTTATATATATATATATATATATATATATAATAAAATAAATATAACGCCGCTCCTTCGAGGATTTTCACGTAACCCCGCGATAGGTCAGGGACTGCTGTACATATTATATGTCAGTGGCGCCCTCAAGTGTCTACTTTTAAATCTTTCTACATCACGATTTAATTCCGTTAGGCTCATATGTACACTGTTCTTGACCTTATTCTAGCAAAAGTAACTCTGACACGCTGCAATAGAACAGCTCTTAATGTATAGCAACACAACACTATATAACAACAGGCCAGCGGAATATAGCCCAGAGTCAAACCATTAGCACCATACACAGACTGCATAAGAAACAATGCTGATTATCTTGTTACAGCAACACACGGTAAGGGATATATTAGAGGGCAAAGGTGAACAGTAGGATCTCGTAACGGACGTGTTGGATGTAGGAGAGGTGTTCAGGAGTAAGGGTATTTATTTCCAATACAAGTGGAGCCAAACTTTTCCACTAACGCTCTGAACAAGATCAAAACAAAAGTAATGATGTCGTACGTGATTACATGACAACAGTCCTGGCAGACAACTCCTTAATACAGACATTTTACCGACCTAAACATCTCATCTGTGTGTGTGTGTGTGTGTGTGTGTGTGTGTGTGTGTGTTATACATAATATATACAGATTCCCCACCACCTCCTTCGTTCATCTGCAGATCCTCCAGGAGCATCTCCAGTCGGTTGAAAACCGTGCTCACTACGTCCCTCTTGATGGCCTGTGAGAGCCGAAGCACAAACAGAGCACCGATAGGTTTCATTAGGAAGGGAACATCCTGGAAACGTCATGAGCATTTGTTCCCAAGCACATCTGTAGGCTCGTCCGGGCTTGAGGAATTCGAAAAACAAATTGAATAGTAACTATGGTTAGTTATATAGGCAGAGTTATGGGTTCATACAGGGAAACTGGGCCATTAGATATAGATCTTTAGGTCTTACCACCGAATTCCTTTATTTATACATTTACAGCACTATGTTTCTTATCTAAACTCTCTGAAAGCTCCCTGTCCACTTTTGCTTTCTTTAAATTCCCTTCTCTGAATGTGTCGGAGATTTGGCCGTGTCTTATTCACACATTTCTAAAGAAAACAAAGACGCCAGAGATGAGTGCAGGAAGCTCTACTTTGTGTGTTTGTGAGCATGAACAGATCAGAATGCTCTTAGATAAATAACCAGACGCTTCCATCCAGTCCCTGTGAGCTTTATCTCCATCATTCTCCAGCCTTTCAGTTCTTTTCCACCAGAGCTTTTCTTTAATATCCATGTTTTTAGAGGCAGCCTGTTGCTCGTCCTATAAGCTCTTATGAGCTGTTCTGCCCGGCGACCGAGCTCTGCTCTGTTGCAGCGTCATCTGGTTTTCAACCTTCAGTCGCATCATGGTATGAAACCCGACGGTCTGTCTGTCTCGCCTGAATACTAGCAGCTGATTCTGATTTCCCTTCATCACATCACAGCATATAAGCCAACATCCCATATTCTTCTTCTAATTATTATTACTACTACTGCTGCTATCTGTTTTCTTCTTCTTCAAGACCCTGAAATGAACCCTTTTCAAAAATTTTCAGTGGCTGAAATAAATCTGAACAAACACACACTCGCAGTCTTGTCTCACCTGAGCAGCGTGTCTGGTTTTGGGTTTGTTGGTGTGGATGTAGGCTCTGCAGTGCACTGCTCCTCCCACACACACCGACCCGCTGCACTCCTGTACCACAGCACTGTGCCTCTGCCCTGCATCTGGGTCCTCCTGATACACACACACACACACACACACACACACACACACACACACACACACACACACACACACACATTAAGGCCTTTTCACACGGGTCTTTGTTTTATAAGTTGATGTGAAAAGGCACGGCGAGATCTCTGACACATTAAGAGAAGGAAAGTAAAGAAAGAAAAAACAGGGACTGAGTTCAGAGTGTTTAGACAAAAAATGTAGCGCACTCAATAAATCCCATCCATTTTTTCTTGTGTAAAATCGGACTCGGTGTGAAAAGGCCAGTACTCTTACGTCTGAGGTGAGGATCTGCGCTCGGAGCGTCGGCTGCTGGCCCGCCTTCGGGTTCTTTTTCTACAGATGGTAACAGAAAAGCATTATAGGAACTGCAAGGGGAAATAAAGAGATAACGTAAAAATAAAACTCACCGGCCCTGACAGGAGCTCCGAATCGTCGGATACGGCTCTGCCATTAATGAGACACACAGCGCCCTCAATCTGTTTGGCCCACCGCCTCAGTCCGTCCTGTAACGCACCACACTGCTATCACCCTCAGAAGATAACGTTCATTAGAAACGGAACTTTTTCTATCGTTACCGAATATCAACAGTCCATTCAAACAGAATGAATCCGTTATAATATAATAATAATTAATAATTAGTAATACTTTGAGGTTATGTATTATTTAACGTTATATTTTGCAAAATATATGATGAAATATAATATTGTTTATACATATATATCATGTATAGTGAAAATGAACGTAAACTGAATGACAAACTAATTTAATTTATTTCCGTTTCCTTCTTCTTATTCTGGTATGAAGAAAGAAAGCTTAATCTGGTCTCGGTTTCAGCTGCTCACAGTCTTGGTCTTGACTCGGAATTGACCAAAAGTCTCGTCTCTAGCGGTCTAGACGACATCACTAGTGCTCAAAAGGACTGGCAGCACCCAAACCCTTAGGCTCTCCGTGCATCACCTTTACGCTGTCGTCCGGGTTTCCGGAGGTGACGGGAATCTGCAGGTCCAGCTGCACCGAGCAAGTGATGAGGGGCCACGAGGACGAGACGCCGCACTGATACTTCCACTCAGCAGGCTTCGCCGAACACTGCAGGGATGTTCAGTTATGAATTAATAATGAATGGAATAACATCTGTACGCCATTAATCACATTTTTGCTGCCTGATCCAGGGAAGGACCCGCAATCACTGTAATTACTCTTCTTATTACTACAAAGAGCACTATAACCAATGTCACACACACCCTCATAGGGCTTCGCCCACTTATGTACAAAGGCAGATTCCATCACACATGAGATAAGAGCCTGCACACGCTGCCTTTCCTGCAAAAACACCTCGGCTCTCATTGTTCATTCGTTCCAGAAGGCTCGTCAAGAACCGAAAATGAGGAGTACTGATCTGCACTGAGCGAGAGCTGTTGTGAATCGGAATCACCGAATCACTGTGTACTGAATCGTGAATCGAGTTTAGGCTGAAATGAGTCGTGACTCCATACAAGTTTACGTGAGTGCACGGAGTAAAACACAAGAACTGAGGCAGATTTTTTAGTCAAAATGCCTCGAGAACCGAGGTACTTTAAAATTGTGTGACTAACATAATAAAAGAGATATTTTGTTGAAGGCTAATCTCATACCTTTGGATCTTTAACATCATAGGTTTTGCAGACGGCTCTGTGAGAACAAATTAAGGACTCTCTACGATTATTACAACCAATTATCGAAGCGGAACAAGAACTGAAGGTTGTTCTCCCATGCTATGAAGGATACTTCCTTGTTTTGGAGCAGATGTGCAGCGTGACACGTTCCGTCACATCATCCTCCGACAGATCCCACAACCGGCTCTTAGCAATGGCTTTGTCCACAGCGAAGACGAGCTAAAGAGATGCAAGAGACACGTCAAGGATGTCTCACATACACAGAACTGTGCAAAAGTCTTAGGCCACCATTAGATTATATTTGTTGTTTTAGCATTGATATAAAGACCATGTATAACACTGACTCAAAACTTGGATTCGTCGCTCCATAATCCTCTTTTCCGCCGATCTTCATTCCCCTTTGTGAGCTTTGGCCTATCTTAGCCTTCTCACCCTGTTCTTCTTCTGAAAAAGTGGTTTCTTGGCTGCTACCCTTCCAAAAATACCTGTTTCTGCCCCACCAAAGGCTGGGTCTTATTGCTTCTTGGTCATATCGCGACCCCACGTTACACTCAGGAATTACGTTAGGATTCAAATAAGACCCGGCAGCGTGATCACTCACTCTTTTTAGCGTGTTTTGGGCTTCCTTTGCCGACTCAGGCGGGGTGATGAGGAACAAACCGAGAACGCTCACGCCTCCTGGGAGCATCCGAGAAACCTACAAGGAAGAACAGCAGCAAAACAACTCTAAAGAACCACACGTTATACAAGTCATGAAGGTATAGTCATAGGTTAGAGAGAATATACAGGTACAAAGCAGTACTACTTACAATAGGACAGGCCCATACACTTACAAACACCATTTACAGCTTGGTACAAGTAAATAGAGGAAAGTCATACACACAAAAAAAAAGTCTCTAAACACATCAACCGAGTTAGAACAGTCTCTAGAACAAACGTGAGCCAACGAGCAGCAGAGCACACGACCAGTAAGGTAGTCATAAACGCACACAGCTAAAAAGACAGGTTTTTATTTCCTATTATAATTTATTCTAATTTTAAGACCTCGGTTGTTAAATACCAGTAAAATACCAGTATTTAGAAATATCAGTCTGAACACATGACTATACCAAACACCTGCTCATGTGACCCTTACATCATGTATCCGCACTGATGTGGTGATCTTACCTGTCTTGCATGCTCAGCGACCCAGTCCACATCAACGCTGTCCGATGAGCTCGGGTCGCTCCGGCTCCCGGTGCTTCCCTCACCGTCTCTGGGAGGCGTCTGGACAGCCAGAACTACAAAATCCCTCTGTGCTGAAGACTGAAAACGAACGAGGTGAGAACATACCAAACTCACATGAACAAACTGATACGTAGAGTGTATCCTTACAGTGTGTGTGTGTTAGATTTCCTCACCTGGCCGATGAAAAGTCCAGTCTCACACAACCCAGCAGCTACCGAGAGACTGGTCAGGTACTTCTCCACACACTCCTCAACGATGTAACCCCTGCCCATACTGCACACATAACACACACACACACACACACACACACACACACACACACGATAGTAGCTACACCCAACACCCAGTTATGAAATAGACCAACCTTAGTACAGATGCACTGTATAGGTGTACAGACATTAACCGCCGCACACATTCATGGAAAGGGACTACCACAGTTTAAAGCTGGCACAGTGCAGGGCATGTGCCAAACACTGTGTGTGTTAACACTGTAACACTGATAACTCGTTCCAGGACCCTGTCACAGCCCTGCCTGTGCCACCACCCCGATACCAGCTGCTCAGCGGTGGGTCCTGTGGTGGTCCGTGTCCACTCAAAGCAACAGGACCACAGTCAGTACCTATTCCTACAAAGTTCAGGTTACAGGTGTACAGCAGGATTTAAATGAGAGGTTATTCTGCTATGCTCTCAGCCCTACATAGTGAACATGGATATATAGTGAACATATGTTAGAACATTATGCACAACATATAAGCAGCAACCAAGAGTATTCCTTACAAAAAAATAAAGAATCTGTACATAAATCTGCTTCTTAATGCACATAACAAGACGTACGGAACACCGTGACTTTACTGTACACGCGTATCTGCTTAGAATATCTTATCTTAACAGAGAACCGTTTTAAACTTTATACGTTTATAACAAATACATATTCACTTACATACTTACATCTAAATGCTCAATTCACACAAACACAGTGTGAAATATTAAACGAACCTGTTCGTATTTCATCTACTTCTTGCCTTGGCAACTTTCAGGCTGTCCAGAATGTGAAGAAGAACGGAGAAAACGTGACCGAATCCCAAATGCCTAGGATTCCTAAATAGAGTGCACTCTACAGGGACCAACGCTCTGTTCATTCGTGCCCTAAAAAGTGCTCTATTAAAGAAAATAAGAAGTCGTTTGGGATTGTAATGTGTCACGTCACGCTAAAGATGAATCCTGATTGGACTGTTTAGGAGTCGAATAACCAAATGATTCAGTGATTCGATTTGTTCTGTTCGTTTGATTCAAATCGTTAAACTCTGGTTCTTTCAGTTATTTTAAATGACAAAAACGTAAATGATCACCAGAACAGTTTTAAATTCTTGGTCATTAATATGGACACGGTCACTCCGTTTTCTGCTTTTGTCTCTACTCCTATGTAAAGGCGTCCACTAGATTTAGAGCATCACTTTTTAAAGGCTCGTTCCCTGTTCGCCACATTGGTGCTTTGGAGCAGTTTGCCTTCAGGATTTCAGTTCATCCCAAATATGATGGCTAGGGCTGGGCCTTCTGTTCTCTAGTCCATTACGATAAACACTACACATCCATTTCGTTCTCTTTAAGGGTCCAAATTACAGTTATCATGCCTTGTCCAAAATAAAAACTTCAATTTGGTTACCTGGCCTTCAGTAAAAGGTGAAGTTTGATCCAAGGTTTTCTTAAAAGCCTTCACCTACACCACAGGGGTCTAATACCCTAGCAAAGGCACTGGCGGTTCTTTCTGCCCTTAAAAAACAATCATCTTACAACTTTTATTGTTGTAATATTTTATCAGTCATAAATGACTATGTGCAAATATACTACTAACAATTCAGTAGAAGTAAAATCTTATACGACGTACAGTTTATTAACATTTACTTAAGCAACTCATGAAATTAAAATATCAATTACAATGTAAATACATACACTATATATATAGTCTGTTCGTGTAATAATAGCGTTTCGTATCAACACACAGAAATGAGTCGAATCTGTACAAATCAAAGATTCAAAATGATTCAGTTGGACGGCAACTGACCAATCACAAGCGTCGACAGAGCGCACGCGCTACCTTTCCGTTTTAACTGAATCCTGCGGGTTGATGTCGCGTTTCTGCTAGCGGGATCCTTAGCACTTAGTTTCTGATAGACATGGCGACCGTTCTGCAGCAAGCGCTGGAACGGACGGAGATAAGCAAACTCCCGAAAGCCATTCAGAATAAATTGGAGAAGTTCCTGACAGACCAGCAGACGGAGTTAGAGAACCTCAAAACGAACCATGAACGATATAAGACTGACTGCGGTGAGTGTCTATGCTAAGCTAACTGAGAGGCGCAGGATCGGGACTGCGTCCCAAATCGTGTACTATTGTACTACGTAGGGTGTAGTGACTTGCTTGGTGGCGCCCTAAACCTAATCCCTATTTAGCGTGCGAGAGTGCGGTTTGGGGTACGGCCTCAGTTTGTGCGTTAATGGATTAGTGAGCGGTTTCTGAGTTCGAGTTAAGTGAAAGTTAAGCGAGTCCAAAATTTAGACGCTAATGTAATGAATTATAATACATAATGTAATGTTCTAGCATGTATTGTATAATGTACTCATTTGTTGGCAAATGTTTAGGTACAATAATGTGGAAACTTTTAGATTGGAAAACCTTTAGTGCAGTTTTCCGGAGTAAGTCACTTCTCATGTCACATCTAACTGTTATTATTAGTATTACTCCTGTTCATGCACAATACAATGTATACTGAGCAGTTTAAGGTTGAGAGTCTTGCTCAGGAGTCCAACAGTGTCAGCTTGGTACCAAGATCTGAACTCAAACCCTTCTTCTTAACAGGCCCGAGTCTTAAATACTGAGCCACTTTCATTCCCACCAAAAATGAGACAATTCCAAGCTGTTTGGGGTTAAGAAGCTTGCTTAAGGCCCAGTAATGTTGGTGCTGGTATTTGAACCCTCAACCTTTCCAAAGTTTGTTTTGAGTGTGACGTGGGGTGTGTTTTATTCTACAGAGCAGCAGTACTTCAACGTGGAGAAGAAGCTGATCGACATGCAGGAGCAGCTGGTGTCCAATAGTAAAGAGTATGACACGGTCAAAGAGGAGAACAGCCGACTGAGTGAGTCTTATTGTCTTTTTTTGTTGTTTATGTTTCAGTCTAGTATTGGGACACCAGAGTAGGAAAAGGGGTGATGGGACAGGGAGAAAACAGCCAACCACGCCCGTCACCACACACAAGCCCAAAGGATACGCAAAGTTCTGCTTACAACCAGTGTCTGAAATCAACAAAGGAGAATAATCAGGGTCAGAATGGGCAGGGGTTGGCACCAGAATCACAAGTATGCACAGTAGAATATTAGCGAAGGTGAGGGTTTGTGACGACGTTTAAAACGAGTGCCAAAGCAAGAGATGTAGGCAAATATCCATGGCAAGGTTTAGAACTGTGGGACTGTGGTAGCCTATGGACCAGAAGGTCCAGGGTTCAAATCTCAGGGTTCAAATTTGTGTGTGTGTGTGTGTGTGTGTGTGTGTGTGTGTGTGTGTGTGTGTGTGTGCGCAGTTGTAACCGTGTTTTGTCATGGATATAGGCGTGAATGCTGATTATGTTCATCTTTAAAGTTATATAATGAGTCCAGTCATTGTAATTTAGTTTGGTGTTAATCTCTTTCCACTGCTGTCCTGTTTAGGTGAAGAACTCCAGAAATTAAAAGAAGCCGATGAGGGGGAAACGCCAGAGCAGGTAAGAGTTCGTTTACGGATGAAGGCTTATTTATATGGCAGCTTTGAATGGGGGTGCTAACCAGGTTTATGGGTAATCATCACACACACACTCATCTGAGCACATTAGCCGAATCTAAACCCCAAATCAGTATTTTATTACAGACGGTATGAACCCTAGAGTGTCCATGCTTTGTCTGGATGTTTATGAACAAACGAAATGAAGTTGACCAGACGACACTGGGAATGGCTCGGGTTCATACCGTCTGCAGTGACATGCAAATGATACAAATGTAAGAAACGCTGTGTGCTGTGTCTGTAATATGCCTTTTCCATACTGACCCAACTCTGTGCAGTGGAAGCTTTATGTATGGTCTTATTGACACACAACAACATGAAATCTCTGTGTGTCTTTCAGGGCGAACCTGCAAAAGCTAAATATGAGATCGAGGCGGAAAACCGAGAGCTGTCCCGCTTACTGGAGAGGAAATCACAAGAGGTGGAAAATCTCAGCGGTAGGAAATGCTCATAATTACGAAGTTTACTTCTCATGCTTATGGGTACGATTACACACCCCTTCTGTGGAATACCCAGTGCAGCCAAACCCTGTTATCTGAAGCTGCACTGTTCCGGGATGGGGGCAACGAATATTCTGATAATGGGAGCCCTAGGTCCGTTATTTCTTATGGTAAAAGTCTTCTTGTTCTGGCATCTTCATTAAGAGAGGGACATCCCTCAGGTTTTTTTTCCAGCTGGCTATAGGTTTGGCTAACGAGGAGAGAGAAATCGGTTACCGGAGTGTGTCTGTGCATGATTGTTTATATCTGAGAGTTTTGTTTCGCTTGCAGAGGACCTTAAACGCATGACTGAGAATCTGGAGCAGACCAATGCAGCAAAGGTGGAGCTTCAGCTTAAACTGGACGAGATCCAGTCATCAGAGCTCTCCGTTCAGGTAAACACACCTGAGTCCTCTTCTTTTGATGGCACTGATTTAGGTTATACTTCAGCATAAGAACATAAGGCACCAGATTGTATTTGTGTGTGGTTCGTATCTAGGGGATTTGCTGTATATAAAATATGGACGTTATAGCAGTAAAATGACCTGTGTTTGCTTGTTTCAGCATCGGCAGAAGCGTATGGAGCAGGAGAAGGAGCTCCTCCAGAACCAGAACGTGTGGTTAAACGGAGAGCTGCAGACCAAGACCGATGAGATGTTCAGAGTAAGCAGGGATAAAGGGAAAGAGATCCTGCAGCTCAAGTGCCTCCTGGAGACCAAGACGGACGAGGTACAGCGTTCAAATAACGTCGCCCTGATGCTTACCGAGGGGCTTTGGGGGGTCGGTCTAGTCGAAAACTCTGCACTGCTTCTTAATTCATTCAGTGTGCTTGTTTCAGGTCACCAAGCTTCAGGTGGAAACCAAAGCTTTGAAGAGTTCCATCGAAGGCCTGCAGAAGAAAACCGAGGATCTGCTGGATAAACTGAAGAAGGTCTGTCACAGTTTCAGTTAGGGCTGGGCGGTATGATGATATTTTATTGCATCGTGATAGATGATGTGCTTTTCTGAGCATGTCGGGGATACCGTCAGTGCTTAAAGAAAACTGACCCACTGCATGTTTCATTATGAAGAGGGTAGTTAGTCCTGTTTAATTACTTAATATCCTAAGTATGGTATAATAATTGAATAGTAGTTCCTAGAATAGTAGTGAGAATGTCTTTAAATATTTATTATATAAGGGCAAACAAGACCGGGGCGAGACCTACAGTATATATTCAAAACTAAAAGAGAAATCAACGCAGATTTAGACTCGCTGATATAATCTGACAGAAATGATATGATGTACTTTCGTTGTCGGGATCAAATAACGCAGAAAGTAATATTTTTTTAAGGTTATTCTGGCTACCACGCATCCCGCCACTACAAAGGGGCCGAGACTTGCCCCATCCCTCTCAGACACAGTTCTATGCTGATTGGTTCATTCTAATGGTGGGGCGGGGCTTCTGTATTGCAGTCCCATTCGCATTTCAATCAGTGACCGGTCTGCTCCTTATATAGGGTCTCTGGTAACAGACAGGGGCTGGATATCATCCGGCGTTACAAGTAGGATTAAAGCGCCACCTACAGGCGGCTTTGTGGGGTAGAATTATTACTGGTAATACATTTGTCACATTCAGCTCGATGGGATTTTTCCTTTCACCTCAGGAAAAAGACCAGCGCATCGCTATGGAGGAGAAATATCGCAATGAGCTTAATGCCAACCAGAGACTCTGCAATCTGTACAAGGTCAGTCCTCCTTTGTGCTTGTAAGTAAAAGGAATTCGGCGTTAGAGGATAAAGGCTTTCCCATGAGGTGTGAGTATGAATAATCAGACCCGAGCTCTTCATTCTCCACAGAGCTCAGCCGCCGACTTGGAGGCCAAGAACACAGAGCTGAGCCGGGGGGTGGAGGAACTTAACAAACTGCTGAAGGAGGCAGCTGAAGGTATGGAGGTCTTGCGCTGTAGCAGGGGTGTCCAGAGTCCGGTCCCAGGGCCAAGTGCAGCCTGCGAACAGAGTTTAATGCTCAAACTAAGCTGGCAGACCAGAACAGCCCTTAACTTAAAGTTGAGGCTGTAGCACCATCCCTTATGTAAGTTTGTAGTGGGCAGTGTGTTCCGCTTCAGTTGTAGCGTCTTTATCATCTGAACTGGAATCACATCCCCGAATAAATGCGAAAACAACGTATAAATAATCTTTGTGTTAAAGAAACAAGCTTGCTTTGTTATTGAGGTCTAAAAGTCCGGTAATGCAGCTGAGTAATAAATAACAATCTACACGAGAAATACTGGCTGAAGATGCCATATTTTTTGAGAGGGAGACCTGCCCTTAGGTATTTTATATGGTCCAACCTGACCCCCATTGAGAAAAGTTTGGACAGCCCTAGTATAGAGGTTGTCTCAGTCCTGCGCTGTAGGAGCAGTAGCAGAGCAGGGACGTACCGATTCAGGCTTTATGGTTACGCCGATTCCACTCTGTGCGTGTTATGAGCAGCTAACAAAGCTACTGAGAAGAAGTTTGCGGATCTGGAAGGCTCCCGAGGCAAAGTGGAGGCTGAACTGCAGGAGAAGATAAGCAGTCTGGAGAAAGAGGTGGAGAACTCCAACACGCGCCTGGCAGATTTCAAACGGAGAGGTGCGGTGATTAGTGCTTTTATTTTTATATGCATGCATACAGTGGGGCCAAAAAAGTATTTAGTCAGCCACTGATTGTGCAAGTTGTCCTACTTAGAAAGATGAGAGAGGTCTGTAATGTTCATCATAGCTACACTTCAACTATGAGAGACAAAATGAGGAAAAAATCCAGGAAATCACATTGTAGGATCTAAATTCCTCTAAGCTGATTCTGGACTTTCTAGATCTATTGTAGTATGCAAATCTGTACACGTGTTCTTAACTCTGTACGTCTGTTCATGCCAGCTATCTAGCCTACCTGTGCTGGAATGGCTATGAACTACTACTACTAAATAAAGCTTCTTTACCGGGGTCTATGCCATAACGTGTGTCATCACACACACAATGATTTTAGGAAATAAGCAGGACCTGGTGAAACATCCCTAGTCAGGGACACCTTTAGTTCGTCGTTACTTTTTAAGTTGGTGTGACGTGCCAAGTCTGTGGGTTTGTTCCCGTGCAGGAGTTCCGGCTCTCACAGAAGAGGAGCTGATCAACATGTCTCCGACTGCTGCTGCGGTGGCGAAGATCGTCAAACCTGGCATGAAGCTCATGGAGGTGAGCCTCTCAATCGAGAGCTCTAACGCTCAGCTGATTGGTTCCCATCTCTTAAGAGGTGCTTTGTTTCTGCTCCATTGCAGCTGTACAACGCCTTCGTGGATGCTCAGGATCAGCTGCACCTGGAGAAGCTGGAGAACCGGCGCATCAACAAGACGTTGGACGAATTCATGGTGGAGGTGGAACGCAAGGCGCCGATGCTGAAGAGGCAGAAGGAGGAGTACCAGAACATGCAGAAGTCCATGGGCAGCCTCTGTGGCAAGCTGGAGCAAGCCATGAAGGTCAGCTAATGTGGTTTTTGTGTGAAGAAAAATTGTACAGGGATGCACAGGACTGGATGCATCAAATATTGGTATTTTGAAAGGCTACGGCAAGGAAATTGGTTCGAGAGTCATTTCATTGCCTGTGTTACGTGTGGCTTTAATGTGAAACAAAAGTTACCCAAAATCATTACCACAAAGCTTATTTTATAATGAAGTGCTGAAAAATCTCATGTCATTCAGTCAGTCATGGATTGAAAGAGAAAAGTAAAAGCAAAACACTTACTCTATTGATGAGCTACTAATGGTAACGGCTCAACCTGAAAGCCAAGAGGATTCAGTTCCTGTTTTCCTTTCGGTTGCCTCTCATTACTACTCTTTTCAGGACCCGTGGAGAGTTATTTGCACTAAGAATGCAGTACTGTAGATGTGAAAATAAAGAAAGGGCTAGTGTGAATCCGAATCACTGCGTACTGAATCGTGAATCGAGTTTTGGCTGAAACGAGTCGCATGGCTCTGGTGTTCTCTCACCTCCTGACTTTTTCTCCAGGAGATGAACAGGTTGCAGAAGCAAACGGATGAAGCCAATAAACGAGCCTCTGTGCTGGAGAGAGACAATCAGAGGGCAGAGAAACAGATAGAGGACATGTCTCAGCAGGTACTGTCTGCTTCTTACATATTAATCCTTCGGCTGTGTTAGATTTGCTCTGCATAGAAGATATAACACGAGGGTTAAGCTACGTACGCTCTCGTGGCGTCTCACGACAGGTGCGCGTGTTGCTGGTGGAGCTCGAGGAGGCACGAGGGACCCCGGTGGTGCGGGAGGACGTGAGCTCGGCCGTGAGCAGCAGCTCGGAGGTTCAGGGCCCACGCCAGGTGGCCTTCCGCAGCGTGGAAGAGCTTCAGCAGCGAAACCAGGACCTGCTGGCTCAGATCAGAGAGCTGGAGGAGCAGCAGGAGAGGAGCAGGACTGAGACCAAGGATGCCAGGTACTCAGGAATAGCAACAGCTGAGAAACTACACGATGAACTCCAGTTCAAAAAGTTTGCACCTATGCGAGATCGTCCTCATCTCTCATTTACCCAAAGTGACCGAGGTAAAATTCTCCATCTGATCGTCTCTCGGTTGCAGGCAGACGGAGCTGGAGCAGAGTTTGGAGCAGGCGCAGAAGGACCTGGAGCAGTTAAAGGAGCAGAGGAACCAGCAGAAGCAGCTGGCCGACTCGGCTATGAGGCAGAGGGACATGTACCGCATCCTGCTCCAGACGGCCGGGGTCGACCTGCCTCCGCAGGGTAAGATCGCTCAGACCGACACCCAGCGTTATGGCTGTGTAACCCCTGTTTAATGGGGCGCATGTCTTTGTGTGTTCAGGCTCGGACAGCAGATCGGAGGCCTCCGCCCCCGGCAGGCCCTCGGTAACGCCCGCACGGTCCGTCACGAGTCAGTCTGTCGCTTCGGAGGTGGCCCAGGCCATCCAGACCAAAGTGGCTTTCAAACAGGTCGGTTAGAGTCATGCTCATTACCGGAAGATCTGAAGTCGCTGACTTTAACGTCCTCGTCCCTTTTTCTTCAGCTGAACGAGGCTTTTATGACCTATAAGAAGGAGAAGGCGGAGAACGACAAGCTGCTGAACGAACAGAACGAGCGGCTGCAGGGCCAGGTGTCGAACCTGATGTCTCAGAAGGCCAAGCTCTCATCTCAGCTCGAGTTCTCCACCAAGAGGTGATTTGGTCTTTATCAATGACGTCATTTTGGTTCAGCTTTTCTTTTAATGGAAACGTCTTTGTTGCCGAAGAAGGATCACCGGAGCTGCTGCCTCTGCCCTCTCACTGGCTTTGGCTTTAAAACCCTTTGCCTTGTTAGCTTTATAATATTCCACATACTCTGAGCTGAAGGTGTTTTAATCTTCTTATTAAAGTAGCTGAACGTTTCTGGAGACAATCCTAATAAACAAGACTTGGCAACAACATTTATTACCAGATAACAGCATCATCTTGTTTCTGGGGGGAGAAAAAACTAAGTGTGTCAACACTTCCAAATGTAAATGTTGGCAGCATCGATTTTTTTTTTTTTTTTTTTTTTTTTTTTTTTTTTTTGTCCCAGTCAAGAGCAAGTTGTGATGCTGGAAAGTTTGTTGTTTTTCACTGTTTTTGAATGTCGGCCTTGAGTCGGATTATCTGAAAAATCTGTCTATCACTAATTCTAATATTACGTTATTTATTTATGTAACTCGATAGTATCATTACATTTTTAATGACTGTAATTTCCTTTCACCTTCGCTTATTGGCTCTTAATTTCAAACTGACGTTACACTGTCAGTGTGGAAGCATCTTCAGTATGACATTCAAGCCTCTCTGATATATTTCTGTACTTGGTGGTAAAAAATGTTGTATAAAAGCAACACTTATCGTGAATAACCTCACGGCTGCGATGATGTGCGGCACTGGCCTCCAGGTCGTGCCCATGACCCAATCAGATCTGTGAAGTTATTTGCAGTAACACACACTGTTCTTTCATGCTCTGTTACTGAAGTAGCTTAAGGTTTTAAGTGTTTTACAGCTGATTTACAGATAATTGTAGAGTCGTGTGCTGACGTGCAGGTACGAGATGCTTCAGGAAAATCTGAACGGCTACAGGAGGGAGAGTAACTCCCTGCACGAGAAGGTTCAGAAGCTTTCTGCAACGTCTCAGAGATACGAGCAGATCATCCACACCATGACCCAGGACCTGAGGGAAGCCAACGAGAAGCTCGCTGTAGCCGAGGTGAGGCTCGCCCTTCTAGGGCCGGGCAATGAATCGAAATCGACATTCAGGACGATTAACCGGCGTGGTCTTGCCCATGTCGATTATTTAGATTTTTTTTTATTCTGTAACCAAGTTCCTGGCTGTTTGTTTACAAATGCTACACAATGTGAAAAAGATTCAAGAAAATGGAAAGAAATAACCAAAATCACACTATTTCACTTGAAATATTCACTAAATAATAGGGGGGTAACGAGGCATCACGAATGCAGAAATGGGATGGTGTTCGTCCAGTCATTCTCACAGACGCACGTCCTCATAGTTTCTTTTAAATTGTTGGTTATTATATTAAATAATTATAAAATTATATAAAACTTTTTTTATGCAAGAAGCACACACTATTTTCTTATTCTTCAGAAATAAAAAAAGAATGTTTTCCTGGGATTATTTAATATATGGCAAGATAAGAGAATGCATTTAAGGTCGTAGTACAATTATACAATGAAATTAGGGTTGCTGCTCTAGAAAAGTGCAAATCTGCACAAAAAACAGATTAAGACAGTAACACAGACCGCTTAAGTACGTGAGATTTAAATCTGTTGGTTCGTGACAGAATGAAGAGAAATATTCAATGTAAGAAATACTGTACTGGGGCATTGCACTTATAGAATAGGTTTCTAGTAATTGCTTTTCATAAGGGACTAAAGTTGTATTGTTACAAACTTGTACCAGAGAATGCCCACTGTTTACACTACAGAAATAAAAAAGCAATGGGGTTTGTCAAATGTAAAGTCAGTAATCGTGAGCAAATCGAATCGTGTACTTCTCATGAATTGAATCGTTACACCCCTAATAAATACCCATAAATTGTTCCGTTTCCTCATTTTAGAATCACAACAACATGCAGGCTTCCATTAGGGAACAATCTTAGTTTTTATACCTTGTCAGTGAACTATGAAGGATCAAAAAAAGATAATGACCCAAAAAAACCCCCAAAATGAATTGTAATCGAGATGGTGTTCATTTAGTCATGGTTTTGATTTGAGATCACATCGCCTCGTGTTAGAATACGTGATTAAGTCTCTGCCTGCGTCCTCATTCAGGTCCGGACCGAGAACCTGCGTAAGGAGCGGGACATTCTGAAGCAGGTGGAGAGCAGATTGGCCCAGGAGAAGGAATCCATCCTGAGCGAGCAGCGCAGTCAGAACCTGCTCCTCGCCAACCTCAAGTCCATCCAGGTACGGCTCCGAGCGCGGGTCCGGCTCTAGTGTGCCTGTGTGGCTGAGGTCGGTCCTAAATCCTTTGATCTGTCCCGTCCCAGCTGGCGATGGAGCGCTCGGAGGCGGACGTCAGGCAGAGGTACGCCGGCCAGATGGCGCAGCTGGAGAAGGAGATCGCTCGGCTGAAGAAGAGGGTCGAACAGGAGGTGGAGCAGAGGCACGCCCTGGAGCGCAGACAAGATGTAAATCATCTGCATTTGGCTCAAATCCCAATCGCTGTTGAATCCGTTGAGAATCACATTTTTTCTTTTGCCCTCCTCCAGGCGCAGTTAGTAGAGGCGAAGAAGCAGCTAGCCGCTCAGAACTCGCTGCTGCAGAAGACCAAGGAGCTGCTGAAGAGCTCTGAGCAGCAGGTTTCCACTCTGAGGCAGCAGCTCAGCTCTGAGAATCAGACCGGCTCGGGCAAGACGCCGGCTAAGCCAACTAAAGGTGAGCTCGGACACTGCTCAGGCGGCTAGTACATGCTGTAACAACCTCATCCCAGCCCTGTAACGGACTTGAGTCCTGTATTCTTGAGCCCCTGCGAACCTTGCCAGGAGAAATCTGGGTTAAATCTAAAAATATCAACCCCATTTAACAACCATCCGGTTAATGACTGTTCGCGTTTTTAAAATAAACCTCCGTCTTTTAACTAGAGAAAAGTCCTTAGCGCACGTTTGCCTTTAATCTGATTTCAGTCGGGTTTGAGTCTGCACATGCAGGAAACACGGTTGCCAGGTCCACTTATTTGAAGGTTTTTGCTTCTTTTGGGCTTACTTACATACCTGGTGTGGATTTTCCTGTGGCATCTGGCAACCCTGGAATTAATGGCGAAATGTCTTTTCGTTCCATGGCACTTTTGCAGAGACGCAGAACCGCATTTTATGCTGGAGTAAATGAAGAATTTCACTTTAGTTCTAAGTTTAAGAGTTTGGCTGGCTGATCGTGATCTGTAACTCTGGATCCCTCCCCAGCTGCAGCCCAGGGCGTCCCCGAGCAGGAGGTGGAGGAACTGCGAGCTCGTCTGCAGCAGGCCGAGGAGCAGAACTCTGACCTGCGGGAGCGTCTGAAGAGCGCCTCGAGTAACGTGGAGGAGTACCGGACCATGGTGCTCAGCCTGGAGGAGTACATCAGCAAAGACAAACAGGTGCAGCATCCGCTTTGATTACCATCCCAAAAGGTAACTTTAGCATTTTTGGTAAATTCAGTTCTCCTCTGCTTTGTCCGCTTCAGGCGGTAGAGGAGGCGCGCTCGGCTGTGGAGACCCAGCTGAAGGAGGCTCAGGAGCTGAACAAGCAGCTGGAGAGCCAGATGGAGGAAGCGGAGAGGGAGAAGCAGGGGCTGCATGAGGAGAAGGCCAAGGCTCTGGAGAACGTCGAGAAACATGTAAGAGAGAACCGGTCCTAAGAAAAGTGATTGGTTTGTTTTACTACGTCTTCCTCAACCGATAAGCTTATCCTTATTTAAGTGCTTTCCATGAAGGCCTTTCACACCGAGTTTGAAATGCAGAGAAATGAGCTCACAGCTGAAGAATAAGGAAAAGCTGTTTGTTTATCTCCCCTTTTATTTAACCGAAGTTCTCCCATACAGGTGAAGGAGCTGAAGCGGAGCATGACGGAGATGCAGACGGAGCTTCAGGATGCCCTACAGAGGGCGACGTCTGCCGTGACCAAGGAGCAGCAAGCCACGCAGGACAGCCAGCAGCAGGTCCGACTGCTAGACGTCCCATCTTCTCATACACAAAGTATAGAATTTGAACTTCCCAAGCTGAGCATCTGTTTCTGTTTTTCACCCTCCAGGCTAAACTGGCCACGGAGGCACAGAATAAGTACGAGCGCGAGCTCATGCTGCACGCCGCCGACGTCGAGGCCTTGCAGGCCGCCAAGAAGCAGGCCCAACAGGCCTCGCAGAGGCTCCGGGAGCTGGAGGAGAAGGCCCAAAAGGCCACGGCCGAGCTGCAGCAGGGCCGTGTGGGCTGGCAGCAGAGGGAGAAGAGTCTGAAGGTACCCAATGCTGCAGTCAAGGGTCGTCCGGAAAGAGGACGCGTCTTTCATGAAGGTGCGTTTTGCGTTGTGTTCAGGAAGAGCTGGAGAAGGAGAAGAAGCGTGTGGGAGAGCTGCAGAACCAGAACAGCATGCTGCACGGGCAGATGGAGAGCCTGAGTGTGCAAATGGCCGCCATGGTCCAGCAGCAGGCGAACAGGGAGAGCGTCCTGAACGTGTCCCTCAACGAGGAGGGCAAGACTCACGAGCAGATCCTCGAGATCCTGAGGTGAGTTTTGTCAGCCAATCAGAGCTCGGTCGCCGGGCAGAACAGCTCATCGAGAGCCTATAGGACGAGCAACAGGCTGCCTTTAAAACATGGATATTAAAGAAAGCTCTGGTGGAATAGAACTGAAAGGCTGGAGAATGATGGAGATAAAGCTCACAGGGACTGGATGGAAGCGTCTGATTATTTATCTAAGAGCATTCTGATCTGTTCATGCTCACAAAAACACAAACTAGAGCTTCCTGCACTCATCTGCACTCGGGTCTTTGTTTTTTTTTTTAAGGTGACGATGTGAAAAAGACACGGTGAGGCACATTAAGAGAAGGGAAATAAGGGAAGGGAGTTTACAAATTGTAATTTGTAAATAATCTTTAGTCTCCAACAATTAAAATAAATTAGAAGTTAACGATTATGCTACCGCAACGAAATGTGCAAGGAAATGTGCTATCTTAAACTGAAAAGCAAATTGAACAAGCCTTTAAACCTCCAAATCTAATGGTGGCCTAAGACTTTTGCAGTGCTGTATATATCAGTATGGGTAATTATTGGTAAATCCCTAGTTACTTGCCAGTAGGAGGAAGGTGAGCAGAGACATCATGCCAGTTCCACTAAGCTCTGCTGATGCCCGCTCGCTGTGTTCCTGGTTTGATGTGGGAAATGGAACTGGTTGGACGATAAACACCATCGTAAGCATAATGACACTTCCTGCAGGTTTGTGCGTCGGGAGAAGGAGATCGCAGAGGCTCGGTTCGAGGTCGCTCAGGTGGAGACCCAGCGTTACCAGCAGCGCATGGAGCACCTGGAGAAAGAGCTGAAGGAGCTTCAGGACACCCTGACCGCCGAGCGAGACAAGCTGCAGGTAAATAAGGAAGAAATGCAAGCTAAGAATCCTGTGCTTTGTGAATATTTGTGAATTCTGTCTGTCTAGGGTTGTCATGATACTGGGAACATCAATATGATACCGTTTTCTGTACCAGAGTCAGATGTGTGCTTAGTCCAGCTGTTTTTTTTTTTTTTTTTAGATGAACATATCAAAATATGCTGTATTAATAATATGCAGTAATACTATTTATGATTGTTCATCTATTATTTCGTTAATTATATTATTTTAGATGACATCATATTGTATTTATACTTGAATAATGATAATCTGCTGTACTATACTGTGTGTTACCTTTGAGTTTTTCCTGTATCCTTTCACTGAGAAAGCAGACGGACTCCGTGTCTCAATATTTCATGTTTATTTGCTGATTTTGTTATTTTTCTTCATGACCTTCAATTATAAGAACTTAGACGCACCATTTAGATATGTTTTCGATATTTCGGAGTGAATGGACAGAGTTCTGACCTGGAGCAAAAGAAAAGCTAAAATAAAGAGGGCATAAAAGCTTCCACAGCGTAACAAGCTTCTGCATATTTAATATTAACATTCAGCTATAAAGGAGCATTTCTACACGCATTAACCAAGGAAAATGATCCAAATCCATGCATGACACATGATGTTATTACAATTTCTTATGACGGTGAATTCTTTGCCACGTCGTTAGCTATAGCTTGTACTTATCCAGTTTCAAAGTGCTTGGACTTTTGTACTCCAAAAACCATTGACTATAAAAACAACCCATTAAAATTGGTAGAGAAATGTAGATTATTGTGCTTTTTACCCCAGAAAAGCGCGGCTCCCCTGCTTGCTTGTATTTGTTTACAGTCCATTTTTGCCTGGACCAGTATGGCGGACGTGTTTACATATCATGGCAAAGGCTTGTCCGCATCCTTTGGCTTTCCGTCCTTATCCATTGAAGTATTTTCACACATCGCTCCTGCTGTTTTCTTTTCTGATTAAGACAGGCTGTGAACACACTGATTTTGCTCAGTTCAGTATCGATATTTATTGATTTATCGATGTTTTTGGCAACTCTGCCCGTCTTTGCAGGCGACCACAAAGGCCATGGCTCAGCAGGAGGACAAGCTGAAGAGGCTGGAGAACCTCGGCACTCTGAGCGAGACCAACAGGATTCTGAAAGAGGAGAAGAACAGACTGGAGCAGGAGCTGCAGCAGAACCGGGCCAAGGCAAGAGCAGCCAATGGCAGCTCTTAATAATGATTAAATGGTGGTGGTGTTTGATGATGAGCCCGGTTTAAATCTCTCTCTCAGATGAATAAGCTGGAGGCGGACATGAGGCCTCTGCAGGAGAGCAACGCGGAGCTGAGCGAGAAGAGCGGCATGCTGCAGGCTGAGAAGAGGCTGCTGGAGGAGGACGTCAGGCGCTGGAAGAACCGGAATCAGGTCTGCTGCGCTCTTGCATTTATTTGTTTTACCTACGTGGTTTAAATACTAAGCAGCTTTATGGAAGCTTTTCAGATCAGATCTTGTCAGTAATCTGATTGAGATTAATAATACAACGAGAATCATAGCCAATAATCTCACAGAAATAGGCCATAAGTTTCACTTTAATATTAAATCATCAAATTCTTCATTTATTTTCAAGTATATGCTTCATGCGTGTCCACAGAGCTGTTTAGCAGGTGCTACATATTAATTCCGTGGTTGCCAGATCCTGTGGGAACTACTCAAAGGAGCGAATTCTCTTGTATGAGGACCTGGCAACTGTGTTCCACTCTTGTTACGTTTGGTTGTGTGTACAGACTGAGAAAACCGATATATATAAATAATAATCAGAATAGCTGCCGAAATCTGTCTATGGTTGGATTATTAAATGCATGCTAACACAGTCACTGAATAGGGGAAATCACAGACGAATGTTTATGCGCTTCATGAAGTGTGTGTGTGTGTGTGTGTGTGTGTGTGTGTGTGTGTGTGTGTGTGTGTAGCAACTCATGAGCCAGCAGAAGGACACCAATCAGGAGGAGAATAAGAAGCTCCAGTCCGAGAAAGAGGCCCAGCAGAAACGCATCCAGCAGCTCACAGACGAGGCGGCTAAACTGAAGAGTGAGCTGGCCAGGTCAGTGAGGAGGCGGTGGCATCAGGCATGGGCCTCTGCTGGGATAATTACTGTAATGACACTTCACAGTGAAGAGTGCACCATAATCCCCCTGTATAAGGCGTTATATGCATTAATGGAGCTGTACTGTAGAGGAGCTCCCTGATTTATGATGTTCAAATCCATCAGAAGATAAACGGATCATGAACTGATGAGTTTTATAGTCTGTGCTGTATCTGGATCTGCACTGAGTAAGACTCGGAGTGTCGCACTCGACCTGCTAGGTGGGTGCTGTTGGGACCCGGACCAAACTAGCCATGGCCGTGAGCAGGTGGATCTGCTCCATGCCACCTGAGCTCATGGCACCATATATAGAATGTAAAATCGAAAATATGAGAATGTGCTGTCTGTATGTAAAGTCCAGCTGTGTAGGAAACTGATCTGTGTGTGTGTGTGTGTGTGTGTGTGTGTGTGTGTGTGTGTGTGTGTGTGTGCGCGCGCGCAGGGTGACCGCGTCAGCGTCCACAGCGCAGGGTCAGATCCAGACCTTGAAGGAGAGCTTGGGCAAGGTCACGGCCGATAGAGACACCCTGAAAAAGGACCTGGATACAAAGAGTCAGGACATCCAGGACAAACTCAAAACCATCACGCAGGTCAAGAAGATCGGCCGCCGCTACAAAACCCAGTACGAGGAGCTCAAAGCACAGCACGACAAGGTACGGAATAAAGGCTTCATGCTGTAGCCCTAACCTGTAAGGCTGTGTGTGTGTCTGTGTGTGTGTCTGTGTGTGTGTCTGTGTGTGTGTCTGTGTGTGTCTGTGTGTGTGTGTGTGTGTGTGTGTGTGTGTGCTAGTACAGTTAGAATATTTAAATTAGGGGTGGGTACTGGAAAGGACTTCACGATACGATGTTGCGATATATTGCGATATTCCACATATAAAAACAGCTGAAATACAATTAACAGTAAGTGAATTTATTTATAAAGCACTTTATTACCACCAAAGTTGAACCCAAAGTGCTGTACATGGAGCCCAAATTGCACACAACACAAGTGTAATGCAAAACTCAATATAACAACAAAAATAAAACAGTCCAGTGCTAGCCAAAAGGTGTTAATAATACAGTTTGTTATATGGTTTAAAATATTTAATGCAGTCTTACTGTTAATCTTACTCTGTCGTGTCGTTTGCGGTGCCAGATGGTTGCTGAGGCAGCCGCTAAACCTGCACAGGCCGAGGACGTGCAGCAGGAGGCGCAGCAGGCCTTGGCGGAGGAGATCCAGAACCTGAAGGGTTCGTTGACCCAGGCTCAGAGCAGAACCACAGAGCTGGAGGCTCAGCTGGACACCCTGAGGAAGGTACGGCTCTAAACTTTAGGCACCTTTTTAGTTCGGCTACAGAATCTACTCGCGTTTCCTAACTTGTTTTGTCTCCTGATGTGTTTTAATGACGTTTTAGTAACCTGTTGCAGGTTATGGGTACGAGAGGCACAGAGCCTTGGTTCTGAAGAATAAAGTCGCTGTGACAGATGCCAGAGCAGTTTAAGTGGTGCCTTTAACCGACTGCAATAAAACAGGTTCAGCATGTGCAGGTTCTGCAGTGATTTATCATGGAGGCAGATGTCAGCACCTTCTTGTTTGAATCCCTAGTGTTTTAGTAGGATATCAGAAAACAAGTCAGCGTGTGACTTCTTACCCGAACAGGATTATGATACCCAACAAAACATCCCAAAGCAAGGATATTAAGTTTTACTGTAGTGAGCCGGAGTGTGTTCTCGCCTCGCAGGCAGCAGGTGAGCGTGAGGCCGAAGCGAAGAGTCTGCAGGAGCAGCTGGCTCAGGTTCAGCTGGAGCTAACCCGTCTGCGGTCTGAGCTCCAGGAGAAGAGCAGTCAGGAGGAGCAGCTCCGGCAGCAGATAGCTGAGAAAGAGGAGAAGACCAAAAAAGCCATTCTGGGAGCCAAGCAGAGGATCAACCAGCTCAACAGTGAGTGTGGCTTTGTTGGACGGTTCGGTTATACAGAGGAACAGCAGGCTCTCAGACCTGAACCCTTCTGAACTAGATGCAAAGGAGAAGCTGAATAAGGAGAACGAGGAGCTGAAGCAGCAGCGCGAGGAGCTGGAGGTCCGGATGAGCGCGCTCAAGTCTCAGTACGAGGGACGGCTGGGCCGGCAGGAGCGGGAGCTGCGAGAGCTGCGAGAGCAACAGGAGAGACACGGAGAGCAGAGAGATGAGCCACTGGAGCAGGGAGCCAATAAGGTATTTTATCAGTCTTAATGGCTCTTATGCTTATGGTCCACCCCTATATACTAGGAGTGTAATGATACACCAGTCCCCTGCAATTAAAAGAAATGAGGATTTTTAAGTATTGCTACTGAAACAAAACAGTTTCACTAAATTGAAATAACTAAATGCCATCTTAAATCAAAGTAAACAAGCCATTTTCCATTAGAGAATGGAAGATGAAGACGAAGTCATTTATTTATTTATTCTAGATATGGACATAGAAATATGAGGTATGATTTTTGCCTGCTGGTTTTCAAAAAATGAGTTGCAGAAAGCCTCGTCCCCCTCCATGATGCACGTTACACCCTTACTATATAAAGAAGTTCCGGGCGTCAGTGGCAGTGCAGTGTTAATGCTTTGAAGCCAGATTTGGAAAAAGGAGTTTCTCCTTAAACCATCTTGTTTTGCAGGCTCCGGAGCAGCAGAGGCCGTCTGAGAGCAGACAGATCAGCCTGAAACCCACTCCAACCGCCGATAGGGGAAGGTAAGGGTTCAAAGGTTAGACGTCGTCATGAGCGAGTGTTTAGGGTTCACAGTTTGATATTATGGTCTGGTGAGACTTTATTTTGGATTGGTAAATAAGTAATACAGTAAGTCTCCTGGTTATTTAATGGACTTTTTTGCATAACTCATGAAGCTTAGGCAATCAATAACAAAGGTTTTGTGTCAAGCCCTTAAACGTAGGAGTCATATACCATGTGCACTCATGTAACCTTCAAGCAAAAATAAAATTTAATAATGAAAAGAATGGAATAAGCCAAGTGGGAACGGTGTTCTGATGCTAGACTGAGTTAAACCCGTTGTTTACCCGTGATCTAGTCGGGGTAGATGCAACACTTTGGTAGAGGTCTGTAGTGTTGCTAGGTGGTTAGTGGGGTATCCTAGGTGGTTGCTATGATGTTGCTAGGCGGTTGCTGTGGTGTTAAGTGGTTACTGAGGTATCCCAGGTGGTTGCTAGGCGGTTGCTAAGCAGTTGCTATGGTATTTCAGGTGGTTGCTGTGGTGCATCAGGTTGTTGTGGTTACTGTGGTAGCCCGTGGGGTGTTATTAGAGTATTTGTATCATCATGATATAAGAAGGGTGCCAAAACTTCTGCAGCCCGTTTATTCCTCTCATTTATGCAGAAATACAGAAAATGAAAAATTCTAAAGCAGTCACATTTTCATGACCGTTTCTGTGTAACGATCGGTCATCGTGGCTCTGACCCAGGTGCCTGTGGTAGATGGGTACCGGTGTGCTGCTGTGCCAGCAAAGTTCTACCAGATGCATGGTTGACATGGTGTTTGACTTCCCCCAGTGCCAGCAGCAGTGAGCCCCCGACGGCCAACATCAAGCCCACTCCTGTAGCCGGAGCCACCAGCAAACCCTCTCCCATCTCCGGCAGCAAGGCCCCGCCCAGAGCCAGCATCCGTCCCATGATAACGCCTGCTCCGGTTACAACAGCCACACCCACTGCCACAGTCATGCCCACAGCACAGACCGAGACCCAGGAGGGTACGAGACCTGGACCTGTGAATTAATGATTGTTTATTTTTTGGGGTTGTTGTTGTTGTTTAAGTCGCCATTCTGTCCTATTTCCAGCGGTCCAGCCGTCGGAGACTCCTGTGGAACACGTGACGGTGTTCGGCAGCGGCTCAGTGCGCTCCACCAGCCCGAGCGTTCAGAGCACCCAGCCCATCGTCACGCTGCAGCAGCAGAGCCAGGCCACCGCCTTCGTCCAGCCCACTCAGCAGCAGGCCAGTCAGGAGCCCGTAGCAGCCATGGTGGAGGCGGTGCACAGCTCTCAGATGGAGAGGCCTTCCACCTCCACCTCTGTGTTTGGCACAGGTGAGTCAGCTCCGCACTAACACTCCATCCAAAGCTGCTTTCCTTCTCAAGTCATAACGCAGTTGGTTTTGACCCCACAATCAGTGCAGTACGACGCCAGCCATAACGAACCAGCGACCTTATAATTATATAAGTAAAACCCGCCTAAATGAATTAGCAGTTTATATAATCTTCTGCCTTTGAAAACCTTCCCATGATCCAAGCTTCATCACCGTTGCAAACCAGGATTTGGAAACTAAGTCAGTACAGTAAATAAATAAGGCTCCTTAATGTTTTAGCAGCGGGGGAACGATGGAATGGAATTTTACCTCACCCAGTGTTGATGAACAAATCATTTTTTCTGTCCTCTTTATCTTAAAATCTAACATTAAGTGCCGATAATGGACCTGTGGTTTAATCACAGTAATGAACTCGGTCGTGCTCTAATGTCAGATGGTGCCACTGATCTTTGGCACAAAGCCGTAGGACACCAGTACCAATAACTGATGTTATAGCACTGCTTCTCATGTTTGCAGTTAATTAGGAGTGTGTACGTGTGTGCACACCTTGTCTTGCTATACTTGTGAGGACCAAATGTCCCTACAATGAATTTTGACTAGTCAGGACTTTTTTTTTGTAGAAAAATAGCAACGTGTTTAGTTGGAAAAACTACAAGAACCAACCTACTTGCTTGAGGCTACTGAGGTTAAGGTTAAGTGTGGGTGTAGCACTAATTAGCTGCAGTCATGCTTCTTTGTCATCCATGTCAATGGAAGGTACTCACAAGGATAGCATGACAAAAGTGTGTGAGAGAGATCCATATTAATATACGGACTTAATATACAGATCTACTAGCTAATAATCTGGAAACTGTGTGGGTTGTGACTTCATGGTGTCTTGTATGTCCGTTATGTGTGTTCAGTGTCGGCGAGTGCGGGTCTGTCTCTGCAGAAGCGTGTGAGGGAGGAGGAGCTGGAGAGCTCCACTGAGGTGACCGACAGCACACAGGACGACCTCAACGAACCCCCTGTACCTAAGAAGATCCGATTCGTCCAGGGAGTCGGGGTGGAGGTGCGCTTCTTACAGAAAAAAATCAATACATAATATGCTTATCCATAATGACTAACGTTTCGGATTTAATATCGTACGTTCTAATAACTCCCTGATCTCTCTTGTATTTCTAACGGATGCGTATCTTCTCGCAGCAGGAAGATCTCGTCGCTGAGGAGAGCACTGAGGTCACCGAGACTCCCGGACTCGTACTAGAAGCCCCGGACACTGGCGAGGTCATTAGGTTCCTCAGGGCTTTATACTCATAAATCAATGTGTCGATTTTACTTAAGCAGAACTGTGGTGGTACCCGTACAGGATGGCTTCTCTGGATTAGGGGAGGGTGAAGGTGAGTCCCTTTCTCAGTCCGCCCCCGTGGACCAGGCCAGCGAGTCTCAGGACTCAATCGACCAGCAAAGGCACGAAGTCATCGTCATCGAGACGGACAGCAACAGCGAGGCGGAGGCGGCCGACTGCGAGGCAGAGCAGGTCAGAGGTTCAGCAGGCTTTTCTTTTATGGTTCAGGCTGCCATTATGGTGAATGCCTGTATTAAAACAAAAAACTGGCTGCGTTACTGCTTTACTCTCCAGCTGGTTGGACCTTTCAAGTCTTTTTAAGGCTGTCATGTCTTGGATGATTGATTATTCGGCTAGAAAGTGCGGTTCCTGCAGAAACTGAGTGTGTTTGGGCGGCGCGTGACGTGTGCCAGTGTTCATGGCTGGATTACAATCATTGCCCTGCCAGGGACCTGTAATTTATGAATTGGCCCTCGGCTGGTAAAGTGAACGGATGTTAAACAGCGCTTACCTATGATTGCTTTCTTTCTTTGGTTCTCTTGTCTACAGCAGTATGGGGAAGAGGAGGTAGAGGAGGAGGATGAAGACGGAGAGGCAGCTATGGCAGAAGAGGAGGAGAGTAATGAAGGAAGCGGAGACATGAATGAAGCGTTCGAGGCAGACGTCAGAGAGGTATATCACCTGTGTGACCCTCAAATGGACTGTGGTAGCCTAGCGGTTAAGGTACTGGACTATGGACCAGGAGGTCCAGGGTTCAAATCCCACCTCTGCCACTGTTAACCAAGGCCCTTAACCCACAACTGCTTGTCCCGACTGGGACTAGGGCAGAGACGAGCACTGGGAGCGTAAGGAGGAAAGCGCTTTATTACAAGGACGCAGATAGCGAACAAACTGAAAGTGCGCGGCTAAACCCAGCCGCTTCAGATCAGAGGTTGCAGTAGCAGAGGATTTGATTAAATAAAGAGCCAGCGCTAGGTGAGGGAAGTCTGGGATTTGATTAAGAGGAGCGAGCTGTAATCACCAGTCCTGTAAGGTAGCGTTCATAGTTTTTATTTACCTGTTTCAAATCCAATAAAACAATAAAAAAAACATGAATCCCAGTGAGGGTGGCCACATCTTCAGGTGTTCTCAAACGGACGGTGTTGGATGATCTCTCACCGGGACCTGGGTCTGCCCTGGGGTTTCCCTCCAGAGTGATGCGCCTCCATAAGATCGAGCAGGGGTAGGTTTGGGTCACAGCCAGGAATTTTAAGTTCAGCGCAAAACTTTTGTGTAAAACTGGTTTAGTGGACCTGTTCCTGAACCCCGTCTGACCTGAGCCGATGTTGCTGTGTTTCAGACAGCTGAGTCTACAGAACCGGGGGCTGAGAACGAAGAGGGCGAGGAAGCATCGGACTCCATCCAGAAACACCCGGATTCTCAGAGCAGTGGTACACACAGACACACACACACACACCTTAAACACTGCTCAACGTATCGGCTACCTAAACACCGAGCTTCTTAACATGCACTTAATTTGACCATAGTCAGATTTCTGTATACATCATACTCTGATCTAGTAATCAGATTCAGGAATATGATCAAGAGCTGGATTTGTCCTCAGTAATCAGATTACTCATAGCATGTATACCAGTTCCTGACCTGACACGTTTGCCAGGTCTGCCAATTCTAAAGACATGGCTTCATTTGGCCTCTCTCTTTCCATTGGATGTGACGCGTTTCCACGAATCACCTGGCAACCCCAGTAATAATTCCGAATAAAGGCAGCGAAACAGCTGCAGGACTCTGAGACGCACTATATACTCGTGAAAATGAAGTTTTGATTGTTTGTCAGGCGAAGCGAGCACGAGCACCACGGAGCCGTCCCCTGCAGCCGAGCCCGTGAGAGAGGTGCAGCCTCCCTCCAGCAGCACCTCGTCCTCCCAGGTTCCTCGACTGCCCCAGTCGCCTCGCAGACCACACCACACTCCCCCGCCTCGGCTCAACATCCACCCTGTGCCGGAGCTCGGACCCCCTCTCACACAGGTACGGCTGCCCCTGCCTGGGACCCTTCAGGCTCTGCTCGGGAAAGTCTGGCTTGGTTTTCTGAAGGTGCATTTTTTCGTTCACAGAGGCAGACCAGTCAGACCAGACGCCCATCCATGAGCCGTGTGCCTCAGCTTACACCCGGCATAGGAAGCATGGTGCGTTTTCATATTCATTTGCAGTTCTGTCTATTTCAACTACTGCTGTAAACTTAGAAAGTGGGTAACTTAGTTTAGTTCTTACGTCACCAGCTGCCCAAGGAGGTCAAACAGGGCAGGTCAGCTTTTATTAAAGATGGTTGCGAGTATTTATAAGCATCCACTAGAGGGCGCTGTTACGTGTGTAATGTAATTATCTGGGAGAGCTGATGTAGAAAGAAGCGATGAGACCGAAAACTGTTCCGAGAGTTAGAGAGAACCTGTGGCTTCATCACTGCTCGTGTATTTTGTGAGCTAAAAATAAAGAACAAGCATATTTGACTTGTTTGGCTGAAAGTACAACAGCGGTTACATCAGTGGCTGATCTGTTGTCAACAAACGAGCTAAGCAAAATAACGTTTATCCGTGTAACCAACTGACCTGGAATTGCTTTTAAATGTTGCACCTGGCCATTATTCTGTTGGTTAGTTGACGGAGTGAAAAGGCTCTGGGAAAAACCTTAAATATGTACGCAGTGTCTTTTCTGGATTAAATAGCTGCATATGGAAGGTAATAATGCTGGACTGCTGTTATGAAATCTTCCTCTTTCAGTACTGCTATGCTTTACAATTCCCTAAAGTAAAACTGAATTTCCTTCCACCTTTCCCTCCTGCAGCAACACTTCTTTGACGACGATGACCGAATGGTTCCCAGCACGCCGACCCTGGTGCTTCCTCACCGTAACGACGGGTTCGCCGAAGCCATACAGTGAGTAGGAGCGGCTCTGTCAGACTCCATTACTGAACAGGATGCTCACTCGCTCTCGCTCTCTCTCAGCTCTCCCCAGGTCGCCGGTGTCCCTCGGTTCCGTTTCGGGCCTCCCGAGGACATGATTTCCCAGACGAGCTCGCCCCACTCGGATCTGAGCCAGCTCGCGTCTCAGGGTGGTGAGTGTACGACTGCCCCTCCGAATTAATAATCAAACTGATTTCAACTCTTCCGAAAACTGAAGTACAGGTGCGCGCTGTTTAACGTCCGCCTGATCAACGTGCGTGTGCTTTAAAGGCTAAGGGCATAAGAACTGTAATAGGAAATAAAAACCTGTCTTGAATCTACAGGATAACATCTCATTTTTCAATTTTTATTTGTTTAATTATTTATTTGCACATTTAAGGTTGACGTCTGTCAGAAAGCTGTTTTAATCTCAGATTCACACTTCAGAACGAAGAGGCTTTGTGTCAGATTGGTGACGGGTTGATCATCGCGAATTCTCAGCAAATTATTCTTTTCCCCATCTCAGTTTAGCCCTATACTGTACGAATATGGATTTTACCATGCCATTTTTTATTTTAAATTACATCACGAACATAAAACACTTTAGAAAAACAGCTGTGTGAAAGCACCTCGGTAACATGATAAATATGGTTCCCAAAACCAGAAGCAGAGCATTGTGCTCAGTTCATAAACTGGACTATAAAAAGCTCCTGCAGTAAGAGTTAACCCTTTCTATCCTCGTTTGTTTGCTTTGCTAACCCCTGATCGTAATAAGTGTGTGTTTGTGTTTTTCGGATCAGGTTTGGGCATGTACGAGAGCCCTCTGTTTCTGGCCGCTCATGACGAAGAGTCCGGGGGCAGGAGCGTCCCCACCACCCCGCTGCAGGTGGCAGCTCCAGGTAGCCTGTCGGCGTAACACGCTTTAGCCTGAACTGCTTCCCGTGATGCAGGGTTTCTAACCACTGTTTTGTTTTTGCAGTGAGTGTTTTTGCTGAGAGTCAGCCCTCGGACGTGGCTGAGCCGGCCTCCCAGTCCGTCCCCATGGTCAGCACGTCCACGGCAGCCATGAGCGGCCCGGGCGAGGCTGTTCCCGGAGACGACACCGATGACGTCTTCATGGCAGAGCCGGAGTGTGAAGGGTGGGACGATGTGGAGCTTTAGCTGGATGTGGACCAGCTCTGAAGAATCCCACTTCTAACCGTGTGTGTGTGTGTGTGTGTGTGTGTGTGTGTGTGTGTGTGTGTGTGTGTGTGTGTGTGTGTGTGTGTGTGTGTGTGTGTGTGTATGTGAGAGCAGGACCAGTGCAGAGGCCTCTTTGGAAAGCCAGTCTGAACTGGAGCCGGCTCAGCCCTCGGACGACGCCAGCCTGCCCTCTACCAGCCAAGAGCCGACCTCCAGCTCCGCCCCAGGTACGCAGGCGCTCATACACCCGGTCACTGAGCTCGGCTGCTGGGTCCTCATGTTCATTCGTTATGAATTTACACAGATACGAGCAGCAGCCAGCACTCCGGACTCTCAGAGAGGGCTCGAGCTCTGGCACAGCCGTCGCGCAGAACCCAGCTCGTCAGGAGAGGTGCTTAGAATCTCTCTCTCACACACACACACACACACACACACACACACACACTTCCGAACCTTCCCAAGCAAAAGTTGACTGTTGTGAATCGACGCGGAATCATGATGCGTCTAAGAATCAATGCATGGTGGAGATGATGCATTTTCTTGACTAAAGTTTATATTTATTTCAATTTTTCTATAAGAATTATTATTCAGAAAGAGTTACTCTTCGGAAAAAAAAGCAATGTTTTCAGTTGTTGAAGCTATGATTTTAAGCCCCTCTAGTTTCTGGTAAATTTTCTTTTAATTGCAGGTAACTAAAGGTTTTTTTTTTTATATATACAAGAATGATTATTTAGGAGTTATTCTTCAGAAAGAATGTTTTCACTTGGTTAAGATAGGGTGAAGCTACTATAGAACATTCTGTTTACAATATTAAACCCCTCTAGTTTCTACTCATTTTCTGTTAATTGCATAGGATTTAAAGATTTTTGTTGTTAATTTTTATACAAGAATTATTATTCAGAAGTTACTCTTCTTAAATACAGGATAGTTTTCTCTTGGTTATCTAAAATATGGTACAGCTACAGTACCAATTTTAAACCCCTCCAGTCATTTTCTTTAAATTGGAGTGGACTAAAGTTTTTGTTTAAATAGTTATTATTGAGAAAAAGGTGTTCTTCAGAAAAAAGCAATGTTTTCACTTGGTTAGCTAAGATGTTGCAGCTATGATTTTAAACCTCTCTAGTGTCTGGTAATTTTCTTTTAATTTCAGGGAACTAAATATTATTTTTGTTTAAAAAAAACTTGTTCAAGAAAATTTGCCTTGCTTGTATTTCAGAAAATAAAAACATTAACAAAATCCTTATCAGGAAATACGGGGCTAAATCTCAGCCTGGCTTTTGCAGATTACAAATAGAGGCCAGAGGAAGGCGTGACGGTGCCAAGTTTAACCTTTAATGGAGCAAAGTATAAATGCAGGAGGAGCAGCAGCTTTAGAAACATCATTCATAGTGGCAGTGACTCCACACTACACATAATTACAGGGCAAATATCATGATCTGATGAATGTTTTGGTTTAATTTCGACCTGCTGACTGAGCCGATCTCTTTCCCTCACAGGATTCAACTTCCCTAGAGGAGGTGGAGGCCGGGGGTTTAACAGGGGCGCCCTCTGATGACATCTCACCCCTGTGCTAGGAGTTCCTTTGTGCTCAGCCTCGGCTGCAGAATCCGCTCCTTTTTTGTACATATTAACAGATTTTTGCTGGGCCGTCATCGCTGGTACTTGGTGAATGATGAAGCCGTTCGGTGTTTTTATAATTTCTTTGTTTTTTTGCTAATAAAAGGTCTTGAAGCGCAGCGTCGAGCTCGGGTTTGTTTTTCTCTAAGGGCAGCCGAGCCAGGCCCTGACGTCGTTCTGCTCAGCAGGCGGCTTTGCAGGAGTCATCAGGGCAGGATTCTCACCGCTGACCTTGATGCTGAAGACTTTAGCTGCAAGGCATGAGGAAATCGTACCGTCAGGGATATCCTTTAACCAGTTAGCGTAACTTAAAAGTAGTAATGATCAGCTGCAGGGGGACTTACGCCCGGAGAAGACGAAGTGTTCGAACCCGTCCGGCTTCCTCGGGTTGGGCATGGCGAAGGCGGAGCTCACCGGGGTGGGGAATCCCTTCCACTTCAGGGTGATGTTGATCTCTCCGGACAGACGCACTTCTGCCAGAGACACGAGTGAGCTGTTTCAGGTTAAGACCGCGACGTTGTGTAACATGTAATCGGAGCCTGTTCTAATTTCTGCCTTAAAATCAGCCCGACCAATCAGAGCTCGGTCGCCGGGCAGAACAGCTCATTGAGAGCTTATAGGACGAGCAACAGATCTGCTGGAATAGAACTGAAAGGCTGGAGAGTGATGGAGAACCTCAGTGACTTATCTAATCTTCACTTGTGCCTTTGTTTTTTAGGGTATCTATTCAGATTATTTTGGGGAGCCCCCTACCATTGTTCATTATTTAAAGCCGACTTCGAGCAGTCAGTAGGGCTCTGGCTCACCTGGTTGGTTCTTGACGGTGCTGGAATTCTTTGCTTTCTTGCCGGTGCAGCTCGGCCCACTTCCGGCTGGGTACGTGAGTTTCTGCGCTGTGCCATCTACGGAAACAAAATTATTATTGAGGTTATTCATGTTGTCAAACTTTAAATCTTTAATCAAAATCAGGACAGAGAGAGGGACGATACAACATAAAGGGGAAAGGAGTGGAAGGTCCGGCTGTTTTGAGGTTTATATTGTTTCAGTTTTACTCAAATTAACGTAATTATTCAAAATGACTAGTTACTTTATTCTTCATTTCCCATCCAGGGCAGAGTAAGAACCACTTTAGTGTTAAATCACTTCATCTAATACAGCAAGTCATCTAGAAACACCCCTGCTAAGTTATTCGGATGTCGTTGCTCTCCTACTAAAATCATGACCGCATTAGGTCAGTAAGTCCAAAGGTCTATAGTTTTTAGCCGGTGTTTTACCAGCTATACATCGGTGCCTGTGCGACTGTCTGGGGGTACGGCAGTGCCGCCCTTAATTCTGTGCCCCAGTACAGCAAGTAGTCTAGAAACATGCCTGGGAACGTTTAATTGTTAGGACACTGTCACATGGTAATGAGCAAGAAGTGTCCCAAATCTGTTCCTACGTCCAGATTCTGGACGTAATATAAATATAAAAATGTAATGTATAGACCATGGCTTATATACTAAAGTCAGATGATCTTACCAGTAGAAATAAAACCGACTCCATCTGAATTAGCGTTTGCTTTTACAGGATAAATGAAGACTTACAGTTCTGGTTGAACCTGTTCTGATTTAATCACCTTTTTTGAAGAAGTAGACGGCCTCTGGTCTCTTCCTGTTAGCAGGCACGGGCAGAGCTGCGACAACTTCTCCAGAAAGTCCTCCGAAGTCACTGGACACAGATCTGGGGTAACCAGGCTCCATCACGCCCTTCTCAAAAACCCAGTAACTGTCACCCTGGGGAGATTCGGATGTGGAGAACAGAGGGGGGGTGACTTCTCTAAACGAATGACATTTATAACTTGACAAATTACATGCATAGAAATTACATTCAATGCCCTGCCAGGGACGTTAGAGGCCCCCTTTCTTTAAATAACCGTAGCCAAAGCGTTTAATGAGGCCGATTGATTCTAAGATCAGATAGCTGACCTTGATGATGTAAGTCTTGGCCTGGCAGTTGCATCGGGTGAAGGCCGTGTCGATGGGTGATGGGATGCCCAGCTCTACTGTGATACTGTGGACGGGACCGGCCTCTCTCGTCTTAGGGTCCAGCAACCAAAAGAAATGACCTGAGCGGAGAGAAAGAGGGTGAAATTGATGTAACAAATCTTGCTCAATATGAATCAAACTCGGTCTTACCTCGGAAAATGATGATGGAGCCGTTGAAGGGGGCGGCAAGGCCATCGATGGGGGCGCCGTTACAGAGGTCAGGGTTGGAGCTCTCGGCTTTAAATAAAGAAAACGTTAATAATTCATAAATTGCTTAGGGTATAGAATATCGTCGAGTCTTAAGTTTTAAACCCCCACTAAGAGTCACTTCTGTTTCCTTATATGGGCTCAGTAACGCCAGTGAGCCCTGTTCCTACATGTTGATATAAACTCTAACATTGAAGGCAGTAATAAGAAGCGAGTTCATACTGGGCAGTGCTGCAGGGTCGCCGACCCCCAGAGCCTGAGCCACGTCACTCAGTATGCTGGGTCCGCCAGCGTGAAGGTCAGAAACGACTGGGGCATCGGCTGCACGTCCAGTGATGGGGAAGGTCATGTCGCCGAGGGGTTGTCCAGGGATGGAAGCTCCAGGATGAGGTGAGTGCAGCCCTGAAATGCAGGACAGGTGGTGTAACCTCTGTAATCTGTAATCCATAATCCATATCGTCCACAGCAGGTCTAGGTAGGGCGCCCTGTTGCAGTACCAGGGGATGATTAGGCTTCCCCTATCGAAGGGACTCGCACCTGAGCGGGCTGCTGATGTGCTACCTGGCCGTTATTTAATAAGGAATAATACAAAAAATCACGTCAAACAGCTGAAGAGGAAATGATAGGAGCCTGTTTTCAAAAGGGACAATGCTGGAGGTGGCACAGAGATCTAATACACCGGCCCTAGCAGGGTTCGAGTACCAGCACTGCTTTCATTCGAGGTCAGACCGATGCCCCAGCCCTGCGATGCACTCGTCTTTTTGGACTTGTTTTTGTTTAAGACCAAAGTTCGGACAAGATCCTGGACTGATCGAGTCTCACCTGGGATGTGGTGCCCGGCGTTAGGAGCAGGGTGAGGGAGGTACAGGCCAGCGTCATGAGGACCAGCAGTAGGCTGTAACAGATCTGCGGTCAGTGGCATTAATTGACCCGTACCGTCCAAAACGCTCGGTCCAGCTCCTGTGAGGAAACAGCACTGACCTTAAAGAACTGGTGGATTTAATCTGGACTTAAACTGAATAACAGTATGAACAGTGCAGTCACTGTAGTCTAGAATTAGCTGCTAATCACAAGGTTGTGAGTTCAAATCCTGGCCCGGATAAGTTTAAGCACGACCCGCTCTGCTCGACTGAGAGTCAAGTCAAGTCAAGTCAGATTTATTTATATAGCACTTTTTACAATGGAGCATTGTCTCAAAGCAACTTTACAAGTTTAGATTATCTCCTAATAACTACGTCCAATCCCAAATTGAGCAAGCCTAGGGCGACAGTGGCAAGGAAAAACTCCCTAGTTCTAGGAAGAAACCTTGGGAGGACCAAGACTCAAAAAGGGACCCAACCTCCTTGGGCGAGAGTCACTGAGTAAGGCCTGCTACTAAGCTCTGCGAATGTGAGCTGTACCATCGCAGTGCGATGAGAGTTCTTAATGTCCACCTAGGCAGATAACTCACCGTCTGCAAACATTTCGGGAGCGGGTTCACCTCCGGCGATAGTGACCCCACCGGGAGCACATCCTAAGAACAGCGCAGAAATCAAAATCCTTTATTACTGATTAAAGAGATTCATACTGCTGTGATTAAAAAAAAAAACAGAATTTAAATACTACTGGGATCAAAAATGTAATTGAAATACTGCTGTTGTCAAAAATGGAATTGAAATACTGCTGTGATAAAATAAAATGGAATTGAAATACTGCTGTGATCAAAAACGAAATCGAAATACTACAGTTCTCAGGATATGGTAATAAATGTATTCTAAATTTCTGCTTCAAGTTTTGAAAAACCCAGTTGAAGCATTTAATCCTGGATAAGGGGTCGATTCAGATTATGAAATCCAGATCCAAATCTTCAGGACCAAAGTTATCCATTTTGAAAAACTAATTTTTCTAGTTTAATCCAGCTAGATTGCTTTAATCTCATTAGGTTTGAAAAACCGGCCCGAGCAGAAGATTAAACGTTTGAATCCCAAGACTAAAACCTTTAACTCACTGTCTGTTCAGACCTGATCATGATAAATGTGGTGAAACCATTTTCTCCTACCTGCTGGCTTGGCTGGGCCAGTGCTCCTCATCACCTGAGCCAGGGCTAGAATTTAAAAGAGATAAACAAACTCTTCTTCAGTGAGAGCAGGAGCTAATAACTGAGATGGTGTCTGAATGCGTTGCTGAGTCATGTCCAGAAGGGGCAGCGTTTGTGAGTTATTGGAGGTCAGTGCAGTCGTACCGCACTGAGTGCTGTGGTCGGGGCAGCAGGTGTTGTAGAGGCTGCAGTCAGGATCGCACTCGCAGTCCCTCCCTCTCCTGAATGCTTCCTGACACCGACCCCTGCACGAGCCGCCTGCACAAAGCAACGCACTCGTCCTCACATGGTGGTCTATGGATTTCACAGCCTCTGTCTGGACTGGGCTCTAGACTGCGCTTAGTTCTCTAAAGCTCAGAATGTTGTCTCTGTTTATCAGAAAGGAGGCTCACTGATGAGACTCACGGGTGGTGCAGATGCTCTCGTAGTCCTTGCAGCATTCGTCATGGATGAGACAGTCAGCATCACAGGTACAGGTCTTACCACGCGAGAAGGGCTCTCCACATCGGCCCCTACAGCTCGCTGCGCAAGAACACGAAACACAAAACAAGTACTGCTCTTATCAACCGTATTGTCAAGGGTTCCCTAAAAATGTTTCTGTTATGTAATAAAAGAAGTGCCATGTGACAGTAAATGATACCCAGGGGCATCACCAGGGCCACTTTACTGAGGCACTATGCTGAACTGCTGAGCAGCACTACAGGCACTACATTTCCCATAATCTTTTCAGAAAGTTAAGACTTTCAGTCAATAAAAGTTGAAGTCAGGCTTGTATATTGTACTCAAGAGGGTACATCATGGTTCGTAACCACAGCTACGTATCCTCTTTATCTAACCACAACAGAAACAAAACATTTTCAAACACCAGGAACCAAAATATACAAAATACTTTTGATTTTTTTTTTTAATGCTGCTAAATATCTCAACTGCAGCTTCACCATTGTAGTTCTTCTTTTAAAACTTCACTCTACCTAATTAAAAATACTTATGCAAAATTGTAAAAGTACTACATCGTGTTTTTTTAAAATATAACTCTTACATTCATCGCATAAATAGAAATGTAGTGAGTAAAAGTAAAAAGGATGAAGTTATACAGCAATAATTATTCTGTACAGATACTTAAAAAAATACTTACAGTAACGAAGTACTTTTACCTCATTTTTCACCACTTTTAGTGTTTAACAGACTTATTTTTATGCACACTGATGTAAAAACATAGCTAAATAAATGTATTCCAGTCATTAGCTTTGGGTAATGTTAGGATCCGTTAGCGTTCTGTAGTTGCCAGGTCCTTTTTTGTAACCCATTGTGGCCAATTCGCCTGTGCTTAGCTGTATGTCGGTGTAGGTCGCGGGATCTGGCAACCCTTCAGAAGATCGTACCAATGGCGCTTTGTGTGTTAAAATCAGTTCCGATTTAGATGAAAAATTAACGTCAGTATGTAATTTCTGCTGGAACTGGAATTGTGGAAATGAATAAAATGTTTCTTAAAGTGTTAGTACTTTTATAGTTGTGAAAACTGGCCGATTTGTAAGTGATAAAAAAATCAACTATTATGAAGGTTAGCTACCATGGCGAAGTTGCTTGGAAAGTTAATTAGCCACACATTCACACAGCCACGATTGTCACGTTTGTCTTTATGTTTTTGTAAAAAAAAAATTTTAAATCACTCTGTTGCCACAAGTGTACTTGTAAGTAAATAAAAACAGCAGTTTCCTATACATTCACTACATCTTCTTTTCATATAACAATGCATAGATTTCTGTTTATGATTGTGGTTATACGGTTGTATTTTACTTTATTAAACCCTTATCGCCGCCATTACAATACACTATTAGCCATTATTTAAAAATAAATAAATAAAATTGCATATGTATTTTTGAATGCCATACTAGAACCCCCTAACCCCAGCCCACTACATTTGCCTCCCCAGTGTTCAATTCATGGCTACGGCCGTGGGTACATCCTTGCCCCTCTAACTTCTGTTCGTGCCCTGGAACCACTAATAGTCTAGAAGCCCCTGATATTTCCCCACCTTGGTAACTTAGGAATCCCCACTCTAAAGCCTGTGTGTAGCTAAAATAGAAGCTCATGTTTAAGTGCGATGAGGTAAAGGGGACTGACTTTGTGTAGCGGAGATCTGCAGGAGGCTGCAGGCCATCAGCAGTGCAGAGCAAATCAGAGTCCATCCAGCCATCGTGTCACTCCGTCTCACACCGATCACTCTCAGTACAGAACGATCCACACAGCAAGATGAGAGAAAGACCTGAGTGATACAGAGTTCAAAACCAGGTTGGTTCTTTAGTAAAATTGGAATACCTGCAGTTTCTAGAGTACTAAAGAGCCACTTTTTTTCCTCCCTGGCTGGGATATCAGTTCATCACAGGGCTGGGTATAGGTCATTGCTGCAGCTAAGGGGAAAATCTCCCTGTCCGTCCTCCCCTCCCTCACACACAGCCAATAATATGCCTGCAGGGCTCCTAACACGGCCAGAACGGTGGTCTGGAGAATTGCCCTTACACCATCCGGGCACCTCAGATCACATCTAATATTCACATATCTAAGAAAAGACAGTGTTCAGATTGTATTTTTATTCTGGTTTGGATTGTTTTTTCCTCTCCCAAAAGTGTTTTAGTAACATGTTTAAACAAAAAAACAGGTCTTAGGTATTATTTTCACAAGTTGAAAAGTTGATGTTTAAGAGAATGACCACAGAAACAATATAAATTATATTTTTTGTTTGTATTTAGCTTTTTTTATTATTATTATCTAAATTACTAACTTGGAAATAGATCAGAATATAATTCTCATAAATAATTAAGGTCTGAATCTTGTTTTTTTTAATAGCTTATATAAACAGTGTGATATTATATTAATTAACCACAAATACATAACTTTTTTTTCCACTCATCTTTACCAAGAATGGCAATATAAACAAATGTCTAATCTCTATCTTATCTTTTGTGTCTTTTGAGCAGATTTGTTGTGTTTTTGCTATTTTCTAAAATAAAAATAGTTGTTTTTTTAAATATTTTTAACATAGTAAAATAATAAATAGTATTAGTAAAAGCATTTACTACTGATACAGGTCTTTAAGATCAGTTTCTAACCACAGACATTTATATAAAAAGATATTTTAGCTCATGAAAGACAATTCGAAGTTTGATCAGCTTTTCCAGGTACTGTGTGTGTATATCATTGTGTATAAGTGTGTGTTGTTGTGTATTAAGAACATAACTCCTTCTTACCTGCAGTTGATCTCAGTCTGGGTTGATTATTTTTCTCTCGCAGCATTTGTCTCTTATATAGCGGAGAGCAGCTGGATTTCTGCTCTGCACCGGGACATTGTGTAATTAACCACTGCAGCCTTAATTAAACCACAATGATGCAAAGACTGGCCTCCCACACACACACACACACACACACACACATTACTGCATCGCTGTCATTAACAGGACTTTCTGCTCAGACCATTTTTATTCCAATAACAGGTGTAATGTGGAAGATGAATCTTGGTTTGTGTAACCTCAAGAGTTTACAGGTGATTTTTCCCTTACCAACAAGAGCTGCCCTCCAGGAAAACAAAATCTGGCGTATGCTGTGTTTTCAAAAAGCTAAGGTAGTTATTCAGCCATTCACTTTCCTATCTGCTTAATCCTTTACAGATTCGCAGGGGAGCCGGTGCCACGGGGGCAAGGCAGGAACAACCCTAGACAGGGCGCCAAGCCATAGTAGGACTCACACACTCATGGCACTTTGGAGACAAAAATTAACCTAACACACATGTCCACTTGGGGATTGAACCCAGGACCTTCTCGCTGTGAGGCGACAGTGCTACCCAACGAGCCACCATGATGCGCTTTTAGTTACTGTTTAATAAATAAAAATGAGCTTTGTGGTGCAGTGACAAAGTTGTTAAAGTTGAATATGCCACTTATTTCTTCCTTATAACGGGAATATATCAGGATATATGAGATATCAAATCTATTTATAGAGCGCATTGAAAACATTAGTTGACTGTACAGCATCTTTTTGTGTTAAAGACGTAATGTTGAAATAATGTTGTTTCGCACATAACACCACAAAATAAATACCAGTTTGACAGCAAACAAACGGAAGCAATAAAACCACAGCAATCAAACAAAAGAGGAGAGACAAAATAAAATAAAATAAAATAAAAAAACTATACACCACTGCAAAATGATCCGTTTGTCTGTTTTTGCTAGTTGTAGGTGCGGCATGTGTTTGGGTGAAACGGAAGACTTGTTTTAGTCCATAAATTACTGACAAAATTCCAATTAAAAATATTTCATTTCAGCAATGACAAGAGCATTTATTCACTGTAAATGACAAATTTAATTATAAATCATGGTGGAAAATAAATATTTGGTCAATAAATTTGGTTCAACTCAATACTTTGTAACATAACCTTTGTTGGCAATGACAGAGGTCAAACGTTTCCTGTAAGTCTTCAGCAGGTTGGCACACACTGTAACTGGTATTTTGGCCCAT
>JAJAGP010002054.1:0-35853 GCA_025084515.1 Ancistrus triradiatus
GGTTTTGAGAGCTCATTCATTCAAGGGTCGAGAAAACTACTCGGAATTCACTATTCAGAACTAGACTGATCAAGGTTGTTGTTTCTTTTTCCTGGTTTCCAGATCGGCCAGTTAATTATTTATATTTATCATTAATCGATTTGGTGGTGCCTCGTATTTCTTAATTAATTAATATATGTTTTAATTAACAAAGTTTAATAAAAAATTAATCCAATGAAAGTGTAGTCTTAGTTCGCTACAATGGTTTTACTAAATCGGCATGATAGAATAATATATAGAGATTAATATTTCAAGCAGTAAAAATGACACTACGGCCGTTGCTCAATACCAAGTACGCCAACTTCGGACTTGCATACTTCTTAAGTCTGAAGTACGAACTTACATTGTTGGCATACTACCACATAGGGCAAAAAGGTACCTGGCAGGACAGTTGTCGCCCTACAGCCATGACATTTGGCAGGCTTGGTCCCGGGTGCAATCTGAGGTGACATGTGATGGCCATGGGGCCCCTGTGGACCCCGGCTGGGCACTGGGGCCACTGGCGGGCCAATGAACGTAACTCAGTCGGTTTTCAACCAATGGCCACAAAATTTGGCAGGCTTTGTCCCAGGTGAAATCTGAGGTGACATGGGTGCCCATGGGGCCGCTGTGGACCCCGGCAGGGCTTTTGAGCCCCTAGCGGGCCAATGACCGTAACTCTGTCAGTTTTTGACCTATGGCCACAAAATTCAGCAGGCTTGGTCCCGGGTGCTATCTGAGGTGACTTGTCATGCCCATGGGGCCTATGGGGACCATGGCTGGGCACTGGGGCTCCTAACGAGGCCAATGACTGTAACTCAGTCAGTTTTCGACCTACGGCCAATAAAATTTGGCAGGCTTGGTCCCGGGTTCAATCTGAGGTAACATGTCTTACCCTGACCTTAACCTACAATGACTACAATGGTCGAATGGCTTTCGATCTACATACTCGGTCCCTGATGCACGTCGCCGGGGGCACGCACCGTCGCAACACACTCGCAGTTTCTGCAGGAACTGCACTTTCTAGTTATTATTATTATTTTGTTTTAATTGTAAGACCTAATCAGTGTCATTTACTGATCCGTATATTGTCTAAAATCTTTGATATCATGATCCTAATAAGTAACATGTTATGTTATATACCTTGGGTGGAAGTCTTGATGTAATGTAGGCTTTTGCTACAATAATTTTCCACAGTAAACTAGGGCTGTGCAATATGCTACCGCTGCTAAATTATGCTAAATAAGTCAAATATTTAATGTCAGCAAGCACAACAACTTATATTTTCATCATATTAGCTAGCTAACAATACAATTCTAGGTTTCTTACCCGCAGTGTCTTCGTCGTTGGCTTTTCGCTTCCTTTCGTTAATTCTCTTGCTTTTTCGCTCGGTCTCCATGTTACAAACTTTTTCAGTTTCCGGGCGATAACTGAACGGGATAACAACTACTCACGTGGGCTCGTTTACAGGCTTGGTCACTTCTAAAAAATATGCTGAACTTGGATTGAGAGTGTTATCCAATGTGACCACAGAAGTCTGGTTGGGAGCTACTCCAAATAGCTGCACATCCCTGAGCACTCTTATGTTTCGGGTTCTCATTTTAAAATATTGAGACGAGCACTTATCTCATGTGGCTAGGCGCGTTTGTCACATGACTAGAACTTGCAGATTCGCGCCAATTTTTCCCTCTGAGCGGGTATAATGACATAGTCAAAAGGGATGCTTTTGGTATAATGTTATAAAGCAATGGATTTGGCTAGAAAAATTCTTGACCTTTGTGATGGTAGACCAAATGGTAGACAAAAAGGACCGCAAGACTAATAAAATTTCTTCAGAAAAAAAGACTTTTGAAAAGAAGAATGAAGTGCAGACTTTGCAAGCAAAGAATGCAAATGAAGACCAGATTGGAGCTGCGTGACGGGGCACAGTGGTAAGTTGTAGCTGAATATAATTATTCTTTAATTAACGGCATTATTAAACAATTGTATTATGGGATTTGCTAACTTTGCCTTTCATTCACCTGCTCCTTACCAGAATTTTCCGTTCCACCTTAAATGGTGCTGCAATTATAGTACAACTATTACCTTATCCAGAATGTAACTGCTACAACTTTTAAGGTGGAACGCAACATTCGGGTATGAAGCGATCGAATAAGAAGCTTCAGCTGCTAATGATGTTTTAACTCAATGATAACTTCCAAACCTAACTGTTTCTCTGTGGTGGCATAACCTGAAAGTTTCAAGTGTTCACAAGTTATTTAGAATGGTCTCTGTTACTGTAATTTAATTGCATGCTCTCTTTGTTGTTTCTTTCCCAGGGAGTGTCGGTATAAGGCCCACATAGGGAAAACCGTCAAGAAGTCAGTCAGATCAGGATCCATGTTTGAGAGGAGCAAGATATGTCTACATAGCTGGATTAAATTTATCTACAGGTGTGTCAACAGATAGCTTTTTGTATTTCAAAGTTCAGTAGTTTCATAATCTTTTTCATAAGCGTGGCAGTAGATGTGCATTCACTTGTAGAATAGTTTAACAACTGAGGCCTCATTGGCTGCTTGATATGCAGTAAGATTATTTAAACTATGGTATGCACATCCCAAGAGGTCTTCATCTAGTTATCTGAATAATTTCCACATTTCCATGAAACACAACCCATTTACTAATTAATTAATTAGCTGGACAAATGATTGCCATATGTGTCATCTGTTATGATATCATTGTCCTAAGGTAAAAGTTATGTGATTGAGTAACTGTAGATTGATCATGTAATACAGTATTATTCTATTCAGAAGCAAGTTTTGTCATGTAATAAGATGTTTATCAGAAAATTACAGAAACATTTGTTGGTTTCAGAAAACAATTCAAACCATTACTTTTGACTTGGTTTCCCAGGCAGGGATTAGGCCTAGTCCTGAATAGCACATTTCTTTTACCGATAAAATATTTTCAAACTTTGTAGTTTAGGATCTAAATTAATTCATAAATAATTAGAGACATATAAGGTCTTTGCTTACATATGCTTAATTTATTTTACTACTCATGTTTCCAAACAACAAAATTACTTAGACATTTTAATTTGATTGTTAATTTAATACATCTTGATAGAAAACAAAAGGCATTTGTCTTGACACATAAATGACACATAATGAAAATGTTTGCAATATAGAGTAATATATTTTTGGTGGCATGTTGGTATTTTTATTAAAAGCCAAGCATCTTATAGACCTGGTAACTCACACACAATCACATTCCGTGATTGGTTGGCATCTGGTCACTCACTCACTTGCTCACTCAGAAAGATACAGTCAGCAGGCTAAAGTTTCTATGTTAGAAGAAACTATCTAAAAGTGGTGCTTTGCATTAGTGACGCTGTCTTTGTTTACAGGTTTGCACAAGGATTACGGCTGCGCCAAATTGATCTGATACAAGACAGTGTTTGTGGAAGCACAAGCACACTATCAAAAATGTGTAAAAAGTTGCGAATTATCTGCAGGAGTGCAATGAAAAGAAAGAGGAGAAACACAGGACAGCAAATGGGAGGACAAAGAGAGTTTGTGATAATAGATTAAAGTAACTTCTGTCATAAATGAAAGGTAAGATCAACTGTTTAACCTTGATTTATATCAGATTATGGTAGTAACATCTCATTTCAGATCAGGCAGAAGGTCCAGGGTTCAAATCCCACCTCTGCCAAGCTGCCACTGTTGGGTCCTTGAGAAAGACCCTTAACCCACAATTGCTCGGATTGTAAAATTTTATTAATTTTAAGTCGCTCTGGATAAGGGCGTCTGCTAAATAACATAAATGTAAATGTTATAAAAGGTAGATGTGAACATGGATGAGTGATTCTTCAATAAAAATGTCAAACCTGAAGATGTTGAAAATTATGAAGAAACTTGAGCTGCATGTATATGATAAATATTGTTGAAAATATTGTCATAATTGAAGTATGTTTTTATTATTTTATTTATTTATTTATTTTTACAGTATGGTCGTGGTAGATTTGGGCACACCTGGAAAAGAAGAAAGTGGGTTTTTGGATTACTGGGGGTAAGAGAAGACAGGAGAAGGCCCATTCTCAGACTGGTGGAAAAAAGATCACGGCGTCACTTGCTCCCAATAATCAGAAAGCATGTCCGTAGAGGATCAACAATTATCAGCGATCAGTGGAGGGCATACATTGGGGCACTTGATAATGCAGGGTATGCACACTTCAGTTTCAACCATAGAAGATGGTTTGTTGACCCTCCAAGTGGTGGCCATACACAACACTTGGAAAGAGCCTGGGCAATCTATAAAGGCCAAATCTGGAGACTGCGGGGAAATAGAACTGAAAAACTGTTGAAGAAGCATCTTTCAGTTATTGAGTGGACATACTGGCTGGGAAAGAACCACTGTGATGGGCCTATTGGACGTTTATTAAAATACATACGTCAGCATTTCCCAGTGTAGACAAATATTTGAAATTTGGACTTTTTATTGTAATTACAAAACTTAGGAGAAGATTGCTTCTAGATAAGTTGCTAGATATTATATTGATTGCATGTGATAAAAAATGTGAATTTGCATGATTTAGATGTCAGTCAGTTGCTTGTAATTAGATTATGTACTATCATTTCATTTGATGTACTGTTATTTTACACTTTTGAGTACCTAAAAGTTATTGTTTACAGAATCAGTGTGCAATCTGCATGACACATTTATTGTTTAATGTTTAAAATTAATGCATTACTGTTAGGACTACACCAAGTTCTGAAGACTGTAGTACTTCTAAACAATGCTCATGCAGTTGCAGTTGTGTTTGCTACACTGCTGTGAATAAACCTAAATAAATCAATGCTCTTTATGCAGAACAGTATTCTTTCTTGGAGAAATGTTGCATTGTGTTGGTTATTAATATAATTAATTGATTCCCAAATCATTGATTGTGCAAATAGATAGGATTTATTCTTCTTCACTTATAAATACTGGCTATTAACTCTTTAGTATCAATAATTAGCAAACAGTTATTGCTAGTTTTTAAGTAGTTGCTGAGTATTTAATAGTATGTTCAAGATCATTAACTTTTCACTTTACTTGTGTACAAGTAATTAATGATTTGTTAATGATTAAGTAAGAACAGTGTAAGAAACTGGTCTACATGTTAAAGACAGAGCACCAAGTACTCGTAAACATGTGGTTTGTTATAGTGTGTGTCTATATATATGAACTACTTTCCCAGGTGACGCTTCTTCTTTGGAGAGCAGTAACCAATCACAAATTGAGAGAGAAGAGCTGTTACACTAATCAACTTAAAACACTCTTTAACTTGCTCTCTTGCTACAGTGTCTCTATTTCATAAGCTTGACATGATCTATTTAAGAGGTTCACTCGTCTTACTTTTGCTACAGGAGGCACTTAGCCTGTGAGAACTGGGTAGTGTGGTTAAGCTTCAATTTGTTCCTACCTTTAGTGCTGTCTACAAATTATCTCACCAAAATGGTATGTAAAACATATTATAATGTAAATATACTTAATTATTTAAGAAAACCATAAACATTATAACAGGTCTTTATAACGTGTCCTTAATAGAGAACTATTAAGTTAATGCTTGATTAATTATTCTTTAGTTAGTAAGTAGTTATGCATTAGTTAAGATCAATTTAAACATGTAGTTACTATAATAGTTTAAGACTGGTTATTAATTAATTACACTTGAACCAACATAGAGGTTTGTTATACTGACTAGTAACTAATGAAGATTTATTATAGTAACTCTTCGTTAGCTAATGCTTAGTTATTAAGTACTTAAGCATTGATTAAGGAACCGTATTGTAAAGTGTTACCATACTTATAGTAATTTTAATCATATGCAAATGTCAAATACATGTTGGATGTGTGATCCTAAATATCTCATTGACTCACATCCATGTTTATGAAAATATTGTTTGATATGAAATTTAATGCAATTTAATGAATACAAATAAATGTTATAATACGCATTGACAAAAAATAATGCACCCAGTTAAAATTTAAGATTGCCACAAAACTCAGCATTCATCTATGGCTCAAGCAGATACTGTGTGTTTGATTAGAGGTGTGGTCTGATTAGACACTGTGTCTTGCCACAAGTTGGTGTAAAAGTGCTTCCCCTGCTGCCTTATAAAAACACTCTGAGAGGCTTTTGGGTTGTGTACCTCTTGGTGAGAGACTGTTGACTGCTAGACATGCTTCTACTGTACGACTTACTCAAAGTTATTATGTCCCGTTGGACTGAGAGAAGCAGGATGGTTGGTTTGAAAAACTGCCAACCATCTAGGCCATTCTGATCTAGGAGGTGTTGGGAGCAGTGTTTCCATGAGAGCATGCACACCTGGCAAACAGGCTCCAGATATCCCAGCCAGATCACCAGTAGAGAGGATTGTTTGATCCACCAACAAGGACGAGCACCTCCCATAGTTTCATTGTCCACCATCCAGACACAGGTGGCACCTTCACTACACACCACTGTCTCTGCCTGGACCATTTCCAGGTGCTTAGCAGAAGGAAATTTGTTGTCATGGCACTAATTATGTTTCCTGCCATTGACAGCCAGCCACTATCACCTTTGTTTGCAGTGGTGTTGTGAAAAAGAAACCTGAAAGTGAAAGTTTGCGTACGCACAAAACCAGGAAATGGTATGCGCAAAAAAGTGGCACAAAAGAGGAAAAAAGAGAAAATTTGAAGAATGTGAGGTGAAAGTTCTTGTTTTGGAGTCTGGGCCAAGAACAATTGTGATGTTGGTCGGCCTCAGTGTGGCATCACCAACAAAGCAAGTTTGCTGAGTGGCAACGTAGTGTTAATTCGAGAAGCCTCAATATTGCAGAATAAAAAAGTGGTCAGACCTAAAAATTGACGCAAACAAACTAATTGCTTTGCACAGGCTACCTGTAACTGATGGAGTAAAGAAGGCCACCGTTACCCTCACTTCCTGCGAGAAGGACTTCAGTAAGAATTAAATTCTTTAAAAATCCTCCAATGTGATTTCCTGGGTATTTGTCTCATTTTGTCTCTCATAGTTGAAGTGTACCTATGATGAAAATTACAGACCTCTCTCATCTTTCTAAGTATTAGAACTTGCAACTTGCACAGTCAGTGGCTGACTAAATACTTTTTTGCCCTACTGTGTGTGTGTGTGTGTATTTTCAATAGGATAATGTTCATCCACATACAAGAAGAGTTTCCCAGGGAACATCTCCACCAGACTGCAACACTTCCTTTGCCTACCCGATCCCAGATTTATCACCAATCAAGTATTTATAGGACCAGCTGTGACAAGAGCTTTGGCAACCTATCGTGTGCAGGATCTGTGGGCCCAGCCGCAACATCTGTGGACAAATATTCACAGGATACCATACGAAACCGTATGCTTCCCTGCCCAACCATATCGAATCTTGTATCCAAGCTACAGGCAGCCCAGCAGGCTACTAGAGACTCCTTTCAATTGTATAGTTTTCCCCAAACGTATTGTATGTTTTACATTAATGCCAGCTATTCTATTAATTCAAGGATTATAATGTTTTTAGTGTTTACTGTACAGTTTTTCCTTGCATATTCATCACTAGCCTATAAGGATATGAATTGATAAATCCAATTCCATGAATAATCCAGCCATTATCAACATCATAACTAAAGGACACCTTACAGTCCTAAGCTTCTTGACATATTTTCCCAGCACTTCCAGCAGAGACATTTTTACTAGTAGCCAATAAGTAGCCTTATTCAACCTCCAACAGTGACCGAGTAATACTAAGGACAGTACATGTTTATAATGATCACATCTAAAACACATGCTGTACTTCTGAAGCAAACTCAATATTATTAACACATTTCTCACTTACACCAAATATCTACTTACTTATTATTTACTTAGAAGAAGGCATAATCTATACCTTGTGGGGACATTTGGCGTGATCTAATAATTATTATACATTATTTCCTTTTGGGTACTTATGAAATAGTTAGGGTTAGCAGTAGGCTAAGCACTATTTGGCAACAAAGAGGCATGAGGGTGTGTATTGTGAGTATGGGTCTAGATGCTTTAGCATGATCGGGCAGGATTATACACACAGAGAAAAGAACAGAGGTCTTTTCAATACCTAGTCTTTATCTTTGTGAACCAAGAGAAAAAGCAAAACCTTGGTGCTTTAACGTTAGGGGACTTGTACAGGGAACTACATGTATGGGCAGGTTGGCAGAATGACTGTGGCTCAGGTAGATTAAGCACTCTAAAAATGTAGTCAAGCAAGATTTTGGATTTGCCCCGAAGGAGGGGTTGTTAGTGGGTGCCAACTCTTAAGAGAAGAAACAAAGACAGAACAAGACTTGTTGTGGACTTAAAGCAGATCCAGGGAAAACAGAATAGTGAATATCTAAGTGTAATTAAGCAAATAATTCTTCTTCTGCTAGCATTTATACACATGATATGAATGCAAAAATAAAAATACAGGTGAACAGTACAATTCTGCTACTGTATGATTAGCTTTTCTGCCATTTCTTGTTAAAAATAGGTAAAGGAGGGGCTGAAAATATAGAAGGGAATTCATAGCAGTCTCCTCCTATAAGCCATCTGTGGAATTCAATTCTTGGACAAAGTAGCAGACAAAGAACAGAGAGGCTGGGCTTCATACAGCCAATAGAATCTCAGAGAAAGATGTTCTTGTATGACAAGCGGACGCAGTTCTGATACAGACTGCAGTAAAGAGTCAATCTGACTCTCTGTTACAAGTTATTCTAGTGAAGTATCAAGTAGTGTTTACCTACCAGCAGTTGCCAAGGTTTTGGAGCCATGGCTGTCACTAATTTCCACTACATCACTCGGATGAACAGCGGTTTCAAGGTTTACATCTTAGAAGGTAATTATTACAACTATAAAGTAATTTGTCTGCTACAACTAATTTGTCAAGTAACACAAGTCATCAAAGATGTGAGGAGTTTTTATTCATTAACAGCATTTTTATTTTATATTATTATATTTTCCAGCAGTTCACAACTAGAGATCTGTAATCACTGATTTCAGGAGACATTAAATACAAATGTTGATGCTTTCATTACATTACTTCTCACTTCTCACTTTGATTGTGTATGAAAACTGACAGTAGACTTTTAGAGTTTCATATGGCATATGTTAATGCTGACAGTTGGCAGGTCATCGTCACCACTGAAATGCACACTTTTGAATTGTGACTGAGCACTCAAGAAAAATAACCCTCCCTCAGGCACTAGAAAATCACTTAAGGTGCAAGGTGTGGTTTTCACCCAGTCCCCTGTCCTGTGTTAGACCATATCAGCCTTTCATGGTCCCCTGCATAAAGGATATGCTTTGTGTATATAGCTGTACCTGAGCAGTACCTGTCTTCATCTTCATCAAAACCACTTGAAACATTTAAAGCTTTGTATGTTATAAATAAGTGCTTCATGCAACCTAAATACTTTCAGGTCAATTAAGACAATGTTAAAAATATTCAATAAGACATTTATTGTGTTTTGAAAGAGTTACCTTAAAATATCTTTAAGGTAATGTATGAACAAAAATCAGTCTTTTAAAATCAGCTTTATTTCTTTAACAATTACGTTACAGATACACTATTGGTACATGATTGATTTGCAAAATCCAGGTTATTTATATGAATTCTTAAAATCCCAACCAATAAAGTCTGTTTTTCTCTGCTTTTAAACACATTGCAAATGTAATGCCAGTATTTGTCAGTGCATAATGTACTGACTTAACTGTTTAATATGAAATAATAAAATTTTTAAAAAGCTACTTTTTAAAATGTGGACTAATCTGCCTTTTCCTTATCATAATACTGACTAAATATTTCGTAAACATAGCAAATGTCCCTTTGTCATACACCTCCTGTCATTATTCATCAATGGGAATAATTCGTAGTCAAGTGGCAAAGTTTAATTCAAAGCAGTGTTGAGTGTGCTAATGTCAAAAATGCTGCTTTTTCTGTTTTGCAATTAAATGACACTAACCGTTAGTGCTGCATCAGCTGAGTTCCTCAGTAACACTCATATATCCAGTCTGTCTTGTTCTGCTGCTTAACGGAGTTTACATTTAACGGTGGCCCAGCAACTTTTTTCCCACAGTTAAATCATAGAGATGTTGATGAACTGCTAGGGATTAACATTAATTAGGTTGTTTATGTGTTTACCTCACTTTTTACTAGTTGTCCCTGTACATGGTGTAATAAGATATTTCATTGTATCTATTCATTCTTATATATTCACACCTGTTTACATCTTTAGGGGTTTCCTTATACATTGAATGGAATGAGTAGTATGTCAACTTAGAACTAAAGAACATCACATTAGGATCCTTATAAAGACATTTCTGTTGCCTAATAGGTCAACCACACCTGAGAAGCGAGGACAGGTTTCATCATATGACCAATGACAGAATCCGAGTCATCCCTGCATATCCACTTAAACGCAAGCAATGTTTAGAACAAGGAAGGACACTGGAAGAAAGGTATATCAAACACTGACAATGTGTGAATATATTGTAATTATTGTATAGTAGATTGATCTAAATATGTCTGCTGATCTACTAATCATGGTGTTTTTTTTTCAGGAGAGAGATGGCCCTGAGCAAGAGCCAGTACAAAGCTGCAAGAAGGCAGTCAGGGTTAAATGTGCCTGAAAGTCCTACCTCCACCTGGAGCCCCACTGCAAGTCCCACTCACATTATCCCCAGTCCAGTCCACTGCACACAAGTGATGGATGAGCCCCTCGCCCTCATCAAGAAAGTCTGTCAGAAGCCAGATAAGACTGAAGACAGGACAGCTGCACTCAGACACATACAGGTGATAGTTTACAGTGTGTAATTAGCTATCTTGTGTTTTTACCATGGAACATGGAACTTCCATAACACTTAAAATTGTATAATTCTTTGTGGCTGTGCCATCAACCCTAGCTAACTCTCATAAAGTATCCTTCATGAAAACACATTCTTTCAAATAAACATAGCCACTGCAAAAGTCAATTAGATCCTCTTAGCTATGCTTCCTATGAGATACAGCAGAATGCTAAAAAGACATCCATTAGAGTTCTTATGAGTGCAGAGACAGGCCTTTGCTTGTTCTAGCTATGCAATCTAGCCGGAATCAAATGTGAGCAAAGGGTGGAGGAATGTTGTCAACATGTCCCAACACACCACCGCTGTTATTGATCTGTTAGTGGAATCATGACTACAGTCAAAGTCGGGAACTTAGAAAATGCTTGATCTCAGCTTCTTAAAAGAACTTTTCAATTGCAGCTAAACAATTTAAGCCTTTTTTAATAAATAATTTATAAAACATTACATTGTTCTATCAAACTTTCTGTGAACATCAAAGAACCAGTCTTTTCTCCATTACAGCACAAGCCAAGTCAAGTCAGATTTTTACAATGATTTTTACTCGCTTTTTACAATGGTGCAATGTCTCAAAGCAACTTTACAGTTTTAGATTAGCTCCTAATATTTACATCCAATCCCAAATTGAGCAATCCTAGGGCGACAGTGGCAAGGAAGAACTTCCTAAGTGTTATGAGGAAGAAACCTTGGGAGGACCAAGACTCAAAAAGGGACCCAACCCCCTTGGGTGGCGTAGATGATAAGTCTAAAAATGAAACTAATTTATCTAAACTAATAAGTTATGGAGCACAGAATTTGCTCACATTTGTACTTCTTGCAGGCTCGTCCCTCAGTGATCACTTGTGTCTCATCAACAAAATCAGTCCATCAGTCAGAAGACAGTTGTAGACACTCCAGTGGTAAGTTATAAAAGAAGCTATCATTTTACATACTCTTTTATAGACTCTTTTCTTTGCGCAGCATTTTCATACAATCAAAATTAATCAGATATCACAAAATATTTAGTCAATTTAACATGTATTTTTTATTGTTGTTTTTTGTTCACTCCATGAAGTAATAACACAGCGCAGTTTTGACAATGTTGAGGAGCATTTCCAGAGAAGCCTTGGTGTGAACTATCAAAAGGGTTCCTCTAGGCAACTCTCTATCAGCTTATCTGTAGATGACCACTTTGCCAAGGCCCTCGGAGAGAAGTGGCTTGAGCTTAAAGCATCCTCCTCAACAGGCAAATTCTCTTCCTCACCATCATCATCATCATCTTCATCGCCGACGAGCAGTCCCAACTTCAGTCACTCCCATGGTTACAGCAAGAACCCAAAATGAGCCTAACTGTAAGCCTGACCATAACCACTTCCAGCATGTGGTCAGGGAAATGAAATGGTGTGCTCATAAATGAATGAACAGACTCTTTTGGATAAGGCTTGCACATAGGCTATATCTAATCATGGCAGCTGTGCAAAAATACCATAAGTATGGTGTTAAATGACATGGTGACAAGATTAAGCTCCACCACCATGGAACTAATCAACTACTCTATGTTCTCATTTCAAGGATGTGAGTACTTTAATTGCAGATATGTTCTATTAGAGTGGCCATACTTATTTGATTGGTTTTACCATGCCTTTTTAGTCATTGATTCATTGATTGCACTGAGAATAAATAGTTCCTTTTAGTAAACCAGTATTTACTTATACTTGTGTATGCCTTGATGCCAGTGGTACCATGGCTTTAAGATAGTACTAACCCAAATCAGAAAAGTTGGGACAGTATTGAAAATGCAAATAAAAATACTGAAGTGTGTCTTGCATTTACTTTGACTTTTATTCCATTGCAGAAAGTATGAACCCAATGTATTTCATGTTTTGTCTTGTCGTCATCATTCTGTTAATATACATCCATTCCTGCAGTTCAGGCAACATTCCAAAAAATGTTGGGAAAGACGATGCTGATGGAGATAGAATCCCCAGTTTGTCAACAAATGCAAGAGAAAAATATTGAAATGTTAAAAAACAATGGTCCTCACGGAAAATTGGAAGGGACTTGCATATTTATCCATTTACAGTGCAAAATATCATTAAACAATTCAAGGAATTTGGAGCAATTTCACTGCATAAAGGGCAAGGGTGCACGCCTAAACCGACCACACATGATTTTCCATCCCTCAGATGACACTGAATTAACAACTGTCATTCATCAACAGCTGAATTAACCACATAGGCAATTGATTATTTTGGCAAATCTTTGACAAGAACTACAATACTAAGTTACATTCACAAATGCCACTTAAAACTTAAGTTAGCCATATCCAGGTGCTACGTTGAATTCTCTGGACTCGATGGCATCTGGGATGGAGCATCACATAGTGGAAATGTGTATTGCGGTCAGACAAATCAGTATTCCTGATCTTTTTTGGAAGAAATGGATGCCTTTTACTCCAGACCAAAGACAAAAAGGACCATCCAGACTGTTTTCAGCCCAAAGCCATGGTCTGTCATGGTATGGTGTTATGTCAGTGCCCTTAGCAAAGGTAATTTACAATTCTGTGATGGTAGCATTAATGCAGAAATGTACACTGAGATTTTAGAGCAACATATGCTGCCTTCAAGACATATTTTCCAGGGATGTCCATGTATTTTTTCAACAAGACAAGGCAAAACCATATGCTGCACACATTACAATGTCATGGCTGAGGAAGACGGGGGTATGGATACTAGACTGGCCTACCTGCAGTTCTGACCTCTCCCAAATAGAGAACGTATGGAGAATTTTCAAATACAAAATGTGACAACAGCAATGCAGTACTGTTGCACACCTTAAGACATAAATAACACCTGAAACAATTAATTGCTTGATATCCTTGGTACCAAAACATCTTTTAAGTGTGGTGAGAAGGAATGGCAATATTACAAAGTGGTAAAGGTTTTACCATCCCAACTTTTTTTTTGGAATGTGTTTGAGGCGTAAAATGCAGGAATGGATATACATTAACATATGAAATTACGCTGACCAGACAAAACATGAAATATCTTGGGTTCATACTGTCTGCAGTGAAATTAAAGTCACACTGAAATGTAAGATTTTTTTTATTTGCATTTGCATTGTCCCTAATTATTCTCATTTGGGGTTGTAAGCCTATCTGTAGTAAAAGCACGTTTTACATCTGTGATACAAACAGTGCTGTTGCAATACTTACGTATATTACAATTTATATTTTGCTTTAAAGATAGAACATTAATTAGTTACTGTAAATATCTTTAATGAACTCCAATCTAGGTTTTCGATTGTCAGTGCCATAAGCAGTGTTTTCTTCAGCATTTAATCTAGCTTTATATTGAAAGTAGGCCGGAATGGTCCGGACCTGCATACTGCCGAAAGATTTGGTGGCAGTATGCCATACGGGCAAGAGGGGAAAGCTACATTCTGCTACATTCAGAACAAGTCACGGTCAGACTTTCAGCAAGGATGCTGAAGCTGAGGGGAGGTGAACAATATTAAGCGACGAAGGTTGTGGTAGTAGTACAGACAAGAATTTCAATCTACTTTCACCCCTGGCTATATGGAATAGTTATAACAATATTATTTTTTGCATTCAAAGTAAATCCAAACTCATTTGGGTGCTAAAGAATACTACCGTATTTTTCGGGCTATAAATCGCACCGGGTTATAAGGCACGATATCAGTGATCGACTTCTAACGGGTCTATTTTCATACATAAAGCGCACCGGGTTGTAAACAAAACTCTTAAGTTCCCTCGGAAACTCAGTTTGGTCTTCTTTACCTGGTGCAGGGCGTCTTCTTGCTTCCTCCACGTCCGTACCATTCATTCGTTAATGTTGAATTCTCTCGCAGCTGCTCTATGTCCATATTGTACTGCTTGACTGATAGCGTTGAGTTTTAAATCGGCTTCGAAAATAATGGAATGAATGCACATACCCTAATGTTGAAGCACAGATCGTATTACTCCGCGATGCTGCGCACTATGGTGGCTGTGAGCTTCGTAACTTACCAAGACCGTGCTAAAACATTTTGACAGATTTATGAGCGCTGTGTACCATCTACAATTGGTTCTAGGTCAGAAAGCACAACCAGAATTAATTCATACATTAGGCGCACCGCATTTTAAGGCGCACTGTTGATTTTTGAGAAAGTTAAAGGATTTTAAGTGCGCCTTATGGTCCGAAAAATATGGTAATAACAATCTACACTCACCGGCCACTTATTAGGTTCACCTTGTTAGTACCAGGTTGGACCACTTTTTACCTTCAACAGTGCCTTAATTCTTTGACAAGGTGCTGGAAGCATTCCTCAGAGATTTCCACATTGAGATGATAGCATCACACAGTTGCTGCAGATTTGTTGGCTGCATTTGTGATACAAATCTTCCGTTCCACGACATCCCAAAGGTGCTCTGTCAGATTGACATCTGGTGACTGTGGAGGCTAGTTGAGTACAGTGAACTCATTGTCATGTTCCAGAAACCAATTTAAGATGATTTGAGCTTTGTACTGTCCTGCTGCCTGCACTATTGATACCAGGCAAAATGGATCCATGCTTTCATGTTGTTTATGACAAATTCTGACCCTACCATCCAAATTTAACAGCATAAATCAAGACTCGTCAGACCTGGCAACATTTTTCCAATCTTCTATTGTCCAATTTTGGTGAGCCTGTGCTAGATGTAGCCTCAGTTGCCTGTTCTTACCATGTTTCAAGGTTCGATCTGTTGTCCATTCAGAGATGTCCTTCTACATACCTTCACAATAATAATCACAATTTGGTACAAAAGCAGTATCCACAAAAGGCTGAGTCTTGAGAATAGTAAAGATGGGCAGACGAACTCCAGTTTATCACCAAATGTGTAAGAAAATTATTGTTCCTTAAGGAAAGACAGGACGGGATGTACATATTTCAGTCCTAACCTTTTCTGATTTGGCTTGTTTTGCATTGTCTTGTTGAAAAATGAATGAGCATCCCTGGAAAAGATGTCATTTTGAAGGCAGCTTATGTTGCTGTAAAATCTCAGTGTACTTTTCTGTTTGAATGCTGCCATATCAGAAGTGTAAATGATCTTTGCCAAGGGCATTGACCCAGCCCCATACCATGACAGAGTCTGGCTTTTGGACTGGTTACTGCTAACAGTCTGGAAGGTCCTTTTTGTCTTTGGTCCAGAATAGATGGCATCCAATTCTTTCAAAAAATATCTGGAATACAGATTGGTCTGACCACAATGTACATTTCCACTGTGTGATGGTCCATCCCAGATGCCTCCGAGCCCGGAGAAGTCAATGCCGCTTCTGAACATAGTTAACATAAAGCTTCATTTTTGCACTGTAAAAAGTGGCATTTGTGAATGTAATTCTGTATTGTAGTACTTGATAAAGGTTTGATAAAGTAATCCCTTGCTGATGTGGTTATATCAGCTATTGATGAATAAACGGTTCTTGATGCAGTGCCGTTTGAGATCATGCCTCTTCAGTTTAATTGCCCTTTATGCACTGAAATTACTTCATATTTCTTGACTTGTTTAATGATATTATATACTGTAGAGAAAGAAATATGTACAGTGGTGCTTGAAAGTTTGTGAAGCCTTTAGAATTTTTTCTATTTCTGTATAAATATGACCAAAAGCATCTTCAGATTTATACACGTCGTAAAAGTAGATAAAGAGAATCCAGTTAAACAAATCAGACAAAAATATTATACTTATCCAATATTACATATTAGTGAGTGGCAAAAGTATGTGAACCTCTAGGAGTAGCAGTTAATTTGAAGGTGAAATTAGAGTCAGGTGTTTTCAATCAATGGGACGACGATCATGTGTGAGTGGACACCCTATTTTATTTAAAAAACAGGGATCTGTCAAACTCTACTCTTCACAACACGTTTGTGGAAGTGTGTCATAGCACGAACAAAGGAGAATTCAGAGGACCTCCGAGTTGTTGATGCTCATCAGGCTGGAAAAGGTTACAAAACCATCTCTAAAGAGTTTGGACTCCTGCAATCCACAGTCAGACAGATTGTGTACAAATGGAGGAAATTCAAGACCATTGTTACCCGCCCCAGGAGTGGTCAACCAACAAAGATCACTCCAAGAGCAAGGCGTGTAATAGTTGGTGAGGTCACAAAGGACCCCAGGGTAACTTCTAAGCAACTGAAGGCCTCTCTAACATTGGCTAATTTTAATGTTCATGAGTCCATCAACAGAAGAACACTGAACAACAATGGTATACATGGAAGTGTTGAAAGGAGAAAGCCACCGCTCTCCATAAAGAACACTGCTGCTCGTCTGCAGTTTGCTAAAGATCACATGGAAAAGCCAGAAGGTTATTGGAAGAATGTTTTGTGGACGATGAGATCAAAACAAAACTTTTTAGTTTAAAAGAACCCCGTTATGTTTGGAGAAAGAAAGACACTGTATTCCAGCATAGGAACCTTATCCCATCTGTGAAACATGGTGGTGGTAGTTCCATGATTTGGGCCTGTTTTGCTGCATCTGGGCCAGGACGGCTTGCCATCATTGATGGAAAAATGAATTCTGAATTATATCAGAGAATTCTAAAGGAAAATGTCAGAACATCTGTCCATGAACTGAATTTCAACAGAAGGTGGGTCATGCAGCAAGACAACGACCCTAAGCACACAAGTCATTCTACCAAAGAATGGCTAAGGAAAAATAAAGTTAATGTTTTGGAATGGCCAAGTCAAAGTCCTGACCTTAATCCAACTGAAATGTTGTGGAAGGACATGAAGCAAGCAGTTAATGTGAGGAAACCCATGAACATCCCAGCGCTGAAGCTACGCATGCGCAGTGGTGATGAACCCAGCTCGCGGAGGCACAAAGGAAACCACGCTGCCAAAAATGCAGTGCCAGTAACACTGTGAATGAACAATAAACACAAGATCTCGATCGTTTCTCTAATGATATAAAGCCTAATCTGTTCCAATAGGGGGAACCCCGATGAGATTTGGAACCACAGTCTGGTGAGTACACAGATCCATGGAGTCACAGAGCAGTGTCAACAGGTGCAGGTTTATTTTGCAGTGCAGGCATGGAGTGTTTAGGTGTTTGTGCAGTGCAGGTGAAGATGCTGAGCGGCAATCCGGGCAGCAGTATGAGTCTAGCATCGTCCTGGTAGCAAACACACAGTGGCGGCTTCGCAGAGGCGCAACAGGGAGTCACGATCATGACTTGGAGCTCCAGCGGCAGCAGAAGACTGGGGAGGAAGCGCACGTGATCGTTACTACACAACATCGGTTGATGAGCTGTCGTGATCGATTAGCGCTCCTGGGTGACATCACGCTGCAGTGAGGCGTAGTGACGCTGCTCACCATGAGATGCTGCCAGCCTAAAAGAAAACACAGTGCAAACACAGCAAACAACTAAACAGCGTCAAAATGGGGAAAGAGGAGGCCCCCATAAAGCTTTCCCCGTGACACGATCATTAATTAGGAACTCATGACTACAACGTATAAGTGGGGGCTGCCATGAGGGTGAACGCGGAGGCTCGTGTTGCCTCAGCAACCGAGCTGAAGCCGTGAGAGGGGGTCGGAGGAATCGATGAGGGTTATGTAGAGATCAAGCGGTATCGGGATCTGACCCTAACCTATTGTGCTAAGCTCTAACTTCACCTCTGGCTTCCTGACCGTACATAACCCTCCTACTTAACAAGAAGGGTTTACCACTTTCCCTAAATCGGAGCCAACGGGATGCAGTGGGACTTAGTGGGATCATGTACAATGAGAAGGTGTGACCCCAAATGCTACTCAGGGGTGATCTTAAATACCTGAGCCAGCATGTGTCTCCAATGGTGTAATCAGCGGCAATAAGAGTTGGCGCACGTGTACTGGGGATTGGCATACCAATCCTGGCACGTTTACCACACTGTCGCCGCCCTCCAGCGTCAAGCCACGGAACTGCATGGTCCCTAATAGTTGCACTCTTTTATTTAACTACTACAACAAAAGCTGTTATTGTATATTATTATATTATTGTGTTATTGTATATTGTTAACTACTCTAAACACAACAGTGGAGACAACACCGGAGCCCGTTGGGGAGTCATCACTGATTTATTTTTTTTTTGTAAATTGAGTGAAAGTGGTAAGCAAACTAGTATACACAGTCCTAATCATTAGAGCTGGTGTTAAGGAATATAATGGTTATAATATAAATGGTTTGAGCAAGTATCTGTATATGAATACAGTAAAATACTGTCTTTGCTGGCAAAACTACAGCACCCTGTAGTTTTGAATTCGATGCTTAATTTCCCTTGTTCAAGTGATGCACTGATCTGCCTTAACTCCATCTTGCATTTTATAATCCTAAAAATTAAGTAAAACAACAAAAAAACAAAGTTGAGGTAGTTCAGTGATATATATATATATATATATATATATATATATATATATATATATATATATATATATATATATATATATATATATATATATATATATATATATATATATATATATATATATAGATATATATATTTTTTTTTTTTTTCTGTACCAACTTTTGATTTTTTGAATGACTTAGGGTGACTGTCTTGATGCATGATCCACATTCTCTCGAGATTCAATTCATGGATAGATGCCCTAACATTTTCTTTTTTAATTTGTTGATATAATTTACAGTCCATTAACCATCCAGGACCATCCAGACTTATCAGCAACAATTTTGTCATGGTATGGGGTTATGTCAGTGCAACTGGAAAAGGTAATTTACAATTCTGTGATGGCAGCATTAAAGCAGAAAAGTAGATTAAGATTTTAGAGCAACAAAAGCTGCCTTCAAGACGCCTTCAGGGACGTCCAAGCATTTTTCAACAAGACAATGTAAAACAAGCCAAACTAAAAAAGGTTAGGACTAAAATATGCAAATCCCTTCCATTTTTAAATAAACATTGTTTTTAAACATTTTAATAATTTTTCTCACATATTTATTTACAAACTGGAGATCCTCTGCCCACCGGTGCACCACAAAGACTCTTCATAGGCACTGCTTGTGTAACAAATCATGATTACAAACACCTGTTTGAAATCACATCTTTACTTTGTTTTTTTCCCCCTCATTATTAACCCTAAACTGCCACATCCCAACTTTTTAAATTTTTTTTTACAGGAATGGATCTTTATTAACAAAGGATATTAAGTTGACCAGAAAAAAAAATAAACATTACATATGAATAGGATTTAAACTATCTGCTCATACTGTCATGCTGTTGTTCTTTAATTTGCATTTTAGTGCAATGCTTCTGGGAAATTGAGTTACTTCGTTATTTTGAGGCTGTGCACCTCTGGTGCCTTCTGCTAGATATGTGCTGGCATGAAACATGCGATTGCTGCCCTCTAGTGGTAGCACCATTTGCAACTTTACATTAACGAAAACATTTCACACGGAATGACTAAGAATTGCATAATGCTTAATGCAAATCTTTGCATAAGACTCTTTCCTCTGTCTTTTATTATATTATCATTTGCCACCTTTATTCATAATTTGTGTATCTTGATTATCTTGTGCTTCTTTGTGTTTCACTCTTGTCACAAATGAGGTCTATCTCATTTTTTTGTTTGTTTTTTTTGGATGTAAGCAAATTGTTTCTATATCTTAGCTTTCAAATGTTACCAACAAGGTAATGAAATTCGTCTGGATGAATATATTTTTCCAATAATATTTAAAAATATGTATAATTAACAACCATTTCTAAAATTTCAATTAGATATTTATGCACCAACTTCTTAGCTATAGCAGACTATTGCAGTGTTGAAAACTGCCTACACAAAAGTTTGCCTACAGAAAAAATGTTATCAAGTATTGTTAGTAAAACCTCTCCATATACATACAGTGGGGCAAAAAAGTATTTAGTAATCCACTGGTTGTGCAAGTTCTCCTACTTAGAAAGAGGAGAGGGGTCTGTAATTTTCATCATTTATACACTTCAAGTGTGAGAGACAAAATGAGAAAAGAAAAAATTAAGGAAATCACATTGTAGGATTTTTAAAGAATTTAATTGTAAATTATGGTGGAAAATAAGTATTTGGTCAATAACAAAAGTTCAACTCAATACTTTGTAACATAACCTTTCTTGGCAATGACAGGGGTCAAACGTTTCCTGTAAGGGTGTGAGCACGGTTGCCTGAACCGGGCCAGAGCACGAATGGGGAGGGGAGGACAAACGTGCTTTGGCCCGCCCTTACACTAGTCTCACACAGAAACGCGGTCCGGCACGCTTTCGTCATGCTTTCGTCATGCTTTCGTCATGACCATGCTCGCTCGCGCAGCACACTTCATGATGGTACATATGATCGGGTAATCACATACGTTTATGCCATTCTTTGCTTTCGTTTTGTGTGCACTGTGCAGCTGCCTCCGTAAGCAGGAGATGCCGAAAAATAGTTCATCATCAGTTAATTTTATTATAAAGCTTATTAGAGCTGTGTGTCAGCGCGCAAAGAGAAACAAAAAGTCACATAGTAAGTACAAGCATAAAGTCTGCTGTGCAGCCGAAATACAGCGCATCGCATAATCTATGCACCTTATTATAAGGCTTATTAGGGCTGTGTGTCAGCGCCAACAAATAAAAATAAAAAAGGCATGTATAAGCATAGAGTTCGCTGTGCAGCATAAGAAGCCGGGACACAGAGTGTTACATAATCAATACACTTATTATAAGTCTTATTAAGGCTGTGTGTCAGCACGCACAAAGATAAAGAAAAAAAATCACATACAGTAAGTACAAGCATGAAGTCCGCTGTACAGCACGATAAGCCAAAATTCAGCGCGTCGCATAATAAATACACCTTATTATAAGGAGTATTAGGGCTGTGAGTCAGCGAACACAAAGAGAAATAAAAAGCCATGTGTAAGTATAAGCACAGAGTCTGCAGTGCAGTATAAGAAGTCGGAACACAGTGGCTGCATAATCAATACACTTATTAGAAGACGTATTAGGGCTGTGTGTCAGCGCGAACAAAACGAAACCAAAGAAAGGAACAGAAGTCTGTTATTACCCGATCACATATGTACAACAATGAAGTGCGCTGTGCTGTGTGAGCGCGTATGTGATGACGAAAGCGTGCCGGAGCATGATTCGCAGTCACACTACAAATGTACCGTGCTGGAGTCCAGCGAATCGCGCTCTGGCCCACCTATTTCAAGCGCGCCCGAGTGCGATTCGTGAATCGCGCCCCGGTGCGATTGGGAGCACTCACACTAGCCAAACGAACCGCGCTCGGTTACCAAACGTGCCCGGGCACGGTTCGAATTGCCTAGTGTGAGTACACCCTAAGTCTTGAGAGAAAATTACTGTAGTTACTGTCTCACACCCCCTTTCTCTTACCCCCTTCCTGTCAAACCTAGGGTACATAAAGCTTGCTAAGAAGTATGTATTTCAGAATGGTGAACTATGCTGCTGTACCCATACATGATCCTTTGTATGTGTAAATTAGCTCCTATGCTGAAGGTCCCTTATCCTGACTCCTGAGAAGCTGAATTTCTAACAACTTGGTGTCATGACCCGGATGGCAGACTGAAACCTACTCGGTGAGTAAACGCCATTTCGAACCTAAGAGAACCTAGGTTGTACCCAGAATTAGCTCCAATTGCCAGGGGTATTGAGACTGACCACTCGGATGGATCAGAATCTTGGTTATCTGACGGTGACTCTGACCACGCTAGTGGTAAAGTATTTTTTTCAACTAGGTAACCAGATTGACTAGGAGTGATGATAGCCAGCAGGCAAGTAACAGGAAACAAAACCATAACAGGCAATGAGGCTAGGCTAACGCTAGCGACGCTAAGCTAATGGCTAGCATGGCAGATAAACAACTTGAATGAGGCAAGGAAACATTAAACGCAGTCAATGCGACAGTACTAGAACTTGGCCTAGACTTGGTTACTAGGCAATGATAACATAGTGTGTTACCAGAGTCGTTCGCGGGCGATCCATGGCTGCGTGGCTTGCTGCTTTATGGTCGAGACGTTATGGCAGGAAATGCGGATCCAGTGAGAAAGGCGGGATGATGAGGATGACGAAAGGGGCCGCAGCCAATGGATCTGTCGGGGAGGAGCACATACACACGCGCGTCGCAAAAACAAACACAAGGTACATGTGGAAAAGAAAAACAAAGACGCGCAGTAACAGCGATACGGAAAATGACGGCAAAAACACTAGATCGAAAACAAGACAGCGGAAAGGTGGGGAGCATGACAGCAGGCAGCTTTCAAACAAGGAGTTGGATGGTTTAGGTGAGAGAAGCCAGGACATTGATCAGGGGTGGAGAATATTTAGGGAATGGATTAGCCATAAGTGTCGCAAAACCACTGACAGATAACCCGTTGTAAACATAGGAAAGGGGAATCAGCTGTAGAGTACTGTGAGCGGTTTGAAAGGGTCTTTCTGCGCCATTGTGGAATTGATAAGTACAAAAGTGATAACATTGATCACACAATGGATGGTCCCCATTTTGGACAGCTGGTTGAATCTCTGAGACCAGATCTCAGACAGGCCTTGGTAACAGCTCTTCCAAACTGGCGAAAAACTAAATGCGTTGATTTTAAAAATGAACTCAACCGCTTGGACATGGATATAGAACCAAACCATGTTCCAGCATCCATACATGTCCTCACACAGAATAGGTCTAATCCTAGTTCCAGTCAGATGTCCTATAAGCAGAAAAAGGAGTGTCACTACTGCCATAAAATAGGCAAGCAGATAATCACAGAAAGGGCCTAAAAATGAAGGATAGCCAAGAGGATTTTCCTCAGGAACAAACAGCAGGGAGTCCTTTTCAGGGAATATCACAGGACCAGTTGGCTATGATAATCAAGGCAGTGCAAGGTTGCACAGGGGTGTCAACAACTCCCTCTGCCCCAGCTTTAAAATAATTTGTCCAGCAGCTTCAGCCTATCAATGTGCTATCAGCAAAGTTTTTGAGAACCGTCTTTTTGTTGATGTTCAAATCAGGCAACAAAATTTTTCATTTCTTGTAGACACAGGAGCTCAAATTACCATGCTGTCAGAAAGTTTGTCAATTTTTAGGAGTACCTTTAACTAACAGACACATCACAGCTGAGGGAATAGGAAATGCTGGTATTTCCTTAAGGTTATCTGCACCTTTAGATTTTAATCTACGGCCTAAAACTATTTCATGGCAGTTTTGGGTAGGAAAAGTTGAAAACACTTTTGGGATGGATTTTCTGAGGGAACTGAACTGCTCTTTGTCAATATTTGCTGATTCTTGTGTTTTTTTGAGCATTGTGGGCTTTTGGATATGGAACCAGTTGTCCTCACAGGTCGGCAATCTCCTTGCACTAAACAGTATCCCATTAATAGTGAAGCTTTGCGGGGTATTCGGCCTATCATCGATCAGCTTGAGAAAAGAGGCATTTTGGTCAGAACACACAGTTCGTCTAATAATCCTGTATGGCCAGTTCGTAAGGCTAATGGAAGTTGGCGACTAACAGTAGACTATAGGGTAGCTAATCAGCATATTGAAAAGCTAACTCCACTGGTTGCTGATCCATCTACCATCTTTGATGGTATTCCCACATCCCACAGAATTTTCTGTCACTGATATGGCCAACGGCTTTTGGTCAGTTCCATTAGCATCAGAAAGCCAGTCATGGCTTGCTTTTAGAGTTGGCAATACACAATTTCAATGGACAGGACTGCCACAGGGGTTACATAATAGTCCCACTATTTATCATCAAGCACTCAGAAAACATCTCTCTCAAGCAGAGCACATTTGGCATCTGCCATTATTCAGTATGTTGATGACGTTTTATTGAGTAGTGAGAATGAGGAAACACGACAAAGACATAAGGGCGCTTCTTGATTTCTTGGCTAGCAAAGGACACATGGCCAGTTGTGATAAAGCTCAGTTGTGTTTACATTTACATGTACATTTACAGCATTTAGCAGACACCCTTATCCAGAGCGACTTACAATTGATACAGTCTTACAATCCAAGCAATTGTGGGTTAAGGGCCTTGCTCAAGGACCCAACATTGGCAGCTTGGCTGAGGTGGGATTTGAACCCTGGACCTTCTGGTCCATAGTACTGCACCTTAACCACTAGGCCACCACAGTTCCATTGTGTTGTGATGGTGTACAATATTTGGGACAATGGATTAAACAGGGTTACAGGGGAATTTTGCCTTCTAGCAGTTCTGCAATTAATGCAATGTCACTGCTGACTACAGTGCACAAATTGCGAGCTTTCGTAGGTCTATGTAATTACTGTAGACCTTGGATAGATTCTTACGCTGCTATTTCACAACCACTAAACGATCTGCTCAAAGGTAGTTCTGGACAACATGATCATGTTGCACACACAGATGATATCACAAATGATTTTGTGAAGCTAAAATCAGCCTTGGTGTCTGCACCTGCTCTTGGCCTTTGTGATCCAAAGAAGCCTTTTACCATCTTTGTACATGAAGATTGTGGCTTCATGACATCTTGTCTAACTCAGGAACATGGTGATATGCAACGTCCAGTAGCTTACCATTCAGCTAAATTGGATGCCGTGGCATGCGGAATGGGTCCATGTTTAAGAGCAGTACAGGCTACCTATCTTGCGCTACTAGCATTTGCACCACGAACGCTAGAGCAAACAGTCATAGTCAAAAGTCCCCATTCTGTGTCAGCATTGCTCAATAATGGTCGTGTCCTGACAGTGACAGCCTCCAGATGGGGCAGCTGGCTATCAGTCTTGACAGCTATTAATGTGGATATTCAGAATGCACCTATGAACAACCCTTGCTCTTTTGTGATGTCCTCATTGACTGATGCCAGTGAGGAAGGGGACGATCATGATTGCATTGAATCGTCTAATCCTCATCCAGTTTTTAAAGATGCTCCTCTTGATAACACTGATTTGATTCTTTTTACTGATGGTTCCTCAACCCACACTGATGGTCAACGCAGATCTTGATAGGCAGACAGCTTCCAAACTTTAGCCAGCGGTAGTCTTAGTCCCTCTTGCTCAGCCCAGCAGGTTGAGTTAGTGGCTCTAACTGAAGCATGTAAACTTGCACCAGGTAAGAGGGCTACCATTTACACAGATTCTCGCTATGCATTTGGGGTGGCCCATGACTTCGGGCACTTGTGGAGCCATCGTGGTTTCCTGACAGCTGCAGGTACCCCAGTTAAGAATGCTGATTTGGTGCAGAATCTTTTGGATGCTGTTCATTTAGCTGCAGATCTAGCTGAAGTGAAAGCACATAGTGGAAGCTTTACGTTTGAAGCACAAGGCAACAGACTTGCTGATGAAGTGGCAAAAAGGGCTATTTTTTTACCACCAGCAAGCATTGCATTACTTAGTAACCCAGAGTGTAATACTAAAGACATCTTGTCGAGGTTGTCTGACGGAATGCATTCTGTTCACTTAATCAAAATCACACTCAAGCCAAATTAAAGTTTCAGCGGAGCAGCAGACAATTTTATTGCATCCACTCTAGAGTAGACGCAACAAGGACAACCACACATCACAGCAGCGGTGCGGAGAAACCAAAGCTCAGCAGTTCTCCGTTGCTTATATACTGCTCAGTTAAGTCCAGACATTATGTCATGGTTGTTTACCAACTTTTAGAACATCTGCTCCCCTGGTGCCACCCTCATCTCCCCCCTCGGGTCATCCTGACCTGGCAAGTGAACTTTATCCCAGTTTTTATCTCTCTGTCCCTAGATTTAGGCTTCCCTCCATGGGTGGGAGATCCATTGCTGTGCCAGCTCCCACCCTTTGGAACTCTCTTACAGCATCTGCTCAGTCTGCATCTACCCTTCCACAATTTAAATCACTTCTGAAAACTTTTATGTTGTCATCTTCAACTAATGTTTGATGTGTTTGCTTGTTTTGTATTGTTGAATGTCTACTGTATATCTTGAAATTGTTAAGCGTCCTTGGGCACTGTGAAAGGCGCTATATAAATTAAACTTATTATTATTATTATTATTATTATTATTATTATTTTTAGTTTCAGCATCTCTAACTTCTACATATAAATTGTATTCAATTCTTACATAATTATATTAAATACAGATCATGATTAATCTCTGTGACTATGAAAAAGCTTTAAACTAACACTTTAATGTCAAAAATAGTTATTCATCATATGCACTTACAGAATAAAAGGATCACTTGGAATAAATTTGCTTATTAATCAAATTACAAATAATTGAGTAATTTTACACATGAACATGTGAAATAACCCAAGTTACTGGAGTTTATAGCATGTCTCTGTACAACAAATCTTACGCACACACAATCCTCACACTTCGCAAAACTGATGAATACCTCCAAGGCCAAAGAACATTCTGTACTTTCCCAGCTCAGGGCGAGATGCACCTAAAAATTCAGGTCTCAAAGAGACTTAGTCTGAACGAGTGACATCACCACAATTAGATGCAAATAATTATATGGGTACAAAAAATGTGTGGCTTTTGTAATTATAAAGGCATATTTTTCAAACAAATCTTCAACAATCTCTTCAATTCTTAAGCTACAGTCCGACTCTCCAAACTGGGAACTCTGGACATGGCTCGACTCAGGTGATAAAGTTGCTCCAGATGGTGTCTGGACCAAAGGGGGAAAGCTTGTTGCACCTGAATCATTACTTCCCTACCTAGCTACACAGATGCATTCTTTAGGCCACATTGGGGTGGAAAAGATGGTCAATCAATTTTCTCATTCCTGGTGGAATCAGGGAACAAGCTAAAGTAGTTGTTAAAAATTGTGTTGCATGTAACAAAGTTAATGCTGCACCTTGAATGCAAACTCCTGCCATTAAAACAGTGGCACTTTCAGGCCCGTTCAGAAATTTACAAATAGATTACATCACTGTACCTAAATGCGAGGGAAAACAAGATGTTTTAATCATAATTGACAAGTTTTCTCGCTGGGTTGAAGCCAACTTCTAAAGGTACTGCCACACACACTGGTAGGATTCTAGTGCAGGATTTCATTCCCAGGTGGGGGTTTCCTGAGCAGATTGAGTCTGATCAGGGAACTCACTTCATTGGACAGGTAGTACAGGCAGTTTGTAAACTTCTGAATGTGAACTGGAAACTTCATTGTCCATATAGACCACAAGCCTCAGGACAGGTAGAGCGTACAAACCGCATAATCAAAGAACGACTGACTAAAGTTCACACTCAGGATGTGAAGTGGACTGCGGCCTTGCCAGCTGTACTTTGTAGTATAAGGGCAACTATCAACAAAACTGTTGGGTGTAGCCCTTATGAAGTTCTGACAAGTAGACCAATGTTAGTTCCAGGTGTGCTTGATCTCCGCAAAGCAGATCTACCTTTGTTGTCAGATGCACTTCTTAATTACTGCCAAACGCTCACACGAGCAATACAGGCAGCTCACAATCAGCTCAAAATGGGGCAAACCAGCTGAAGGAGGTCACGCTTTAATTCCAGGTCAATTGGTCATGGTGAGGAAACATGACAAACAGTCCTTAGAACCTAGATGAGATGGTCTATATCAGGTTTTGCTAATTACTGATTCAGGAGTAAAGTGTGAAGGAAAGAAAACATGGATTCATGTTTCTCATTGTAAGGTTGTGTCTGCTACTTAGAACTGAGTGGTAGAAACTCAAAACACTCAAATGAACAGTTCACTGATATTTTCTTTATGTATTCCACAGAACCATCCAGAAGTTAGTTGATGGGAGAGCAGAGTATATCTTCACTACAACCTGCCCAATCGACTAAAGACAAGCGTATCCTCATAACGCTCCAATCAACTGCTACCATGGAAGCCAAATGGAACAAAATAACCATCCTATACATTCAATTACTGCTCCTGATCACAGCAATGACCGACGGTGTTAATGCATGGGACTGCACATGGATGAACAATGAAGGTGTAACATATCATCATGTGACAGCAAACCGTCCACACTCCCTGAACTGTACCCATTCTGGACTCATCTTGCCTGAAGACAACATGTGTTTCTTGCATTTCTGCACTGAGGAAAACTCAAACACAGCAGAACTCAGCTCACTACTGACAAGTTTTAAAATAAAAACAAACTTTGTAATGGCGAAAAAGCAAACAAACACACCCTTTGCCTTGACATCTAATGGAACTATATTCTTCAACGAGACAATATATGAGCATGAAGGCTCTTATAGATGTAGATGTGGTAACCATGTTCATTATCACCAACTGTATGTAGATTCTGCAACAAGAACAAGCCAAGGGGGAAAACATATCCCACCCAAGCATTTCCTTAGACAACCCAAGAGAGAATGTTTTTCCCCATCTCTTCTCACTGACAAGAAATCACCTTTTTGGAAACCAATCTGTATGTGTTATCCAACCTGTGAGCGCAACTGGGGGAATTTCATGGCTGGCACACCCAATCTCTAATTGTGATATTTCTGCAACATGTTCCATCTTCAAGCCCATACTAGTGAGCCAGTTAAGATATCTACTTGTCATAATGTCACGGTTCCACTAATCAGTAATTGTTTTGTTCCTGGTGAAAAGACATGTAATACATCCTTACTCCAAATGACTAACATTTCTGAACTTATTAACCCCAATTTTTTTTTCCTTGGTGTATTGAAAACAGTGGTCAATCATCTTCACTAGGTCAGATTCCCAAACAGTCTTGTGCATAGATATATGTATTAGGAAGTGGGGGTGCTTACAGACATTCACCCATTTCATCTTCAAAATTATTTTCTCAAACCACTCTCCAGGAGCCCGTTGATGATAAAGACTGTGTACGTGAAGCACGTGTACCACATTGGCTTTAACTCAACTATGGCTATGGAACATACTGGCTATGTGGAACCACTGCATGGTCCAAACTGCCCTCTAGATTTAATGGTCGGTGCACTCTTGCATACTTGTTCCCATCCATGAGGAATAAACAAGTAAAACCCAAACTTAGAGCTAGCAGCACTGATCAGAGCCACACTTGTATTCCTGGGGGGTATTTCAGAAAGCAGGTCAAAGTTCAAATCTGAACTCTGGGTTGACCAATCCTGAACTGTCCAACTCAGAGTTTTCGGTTTCAGAACAGGGGATAACGGTTAGTTCAGTCAACTCCGAGTTACTTTCACCCTGAGTAAAGCTCGTGCACAAGGAGATACAAAGCCCTCATCAATGGAACGCAGATAACATGGATCAGCACGGCAACGGGAGAAAAAACCGGGCTCAATCCTCACACTTCAACCCAGTAGAGTTCGAAATAGGTGCGTATATACAATTTGAGCACAAATTTGGGAAAAAAAATAATACAGTAGCAAAATAACGTGAGCTGGCTTGGCAAAAAAAAATGCTGCCCGAGTCAATGGCGTGAGTAATAACTGAAACAAAGTTTTATTCCGAGTGTTCCACTTATTTTATTTTACATGCGTGCGCATGTTAATATTTATGCAGGTGCAACCCAACAAGCACAAAATGTAGCTACTTATCAGGAACTGAAGATGAACACAAAATATAGTTCAAACGGGTAAGGTATAATATCATTACATGCAATCATGATTTAGCGTTGTTTAGCTACCCTAGCTAATTAAATACTACTCAGTGGTTATGTCATATATGTAAGTAGCTAGTGAAATTTCCTAAGAGACAAAAATGTAAATTGTTCAGCCATTCCAACACTGACAGTATTTCATATTATTTATTTGTTGAATGTGTTCAAATTTAACCTCCATTATAGCCAATAGAAAAAGGGTGAGGGCCAAAAAACAGGTGGGGGTCCACCACCACCTCTCACAGAGGCTGAAGAGATGGCCCTCATTCAAAACACTAGGTGACCTGTTGCTGAAGGCATCCCTGGAGGAAGCTCATCTGACCCAGCCACCCCCCAGGACCCAGTGGCCTACATAAGAGGGTAGTCATTCAATTTAAGGATATAAACTTATGTACATTCATCACTTTGCCACTGTGGGATCAGTGATGCCACCCATCCATTACTAGACACAACTTGGCACACAGATTTTCTTGTAGCAGTACAATTCTTTGTAATTGACTGCTGTTACCTTTCCAGATTCTTCAAATTTCATGGTGGCTCAAAGTTACATATTTGAAAAACTGTGATGCACACTGTTGTAGAAACAAAAGTCCAGTTAGGTACACTGTCTTGTTCAAATTAGTAAAATTAGTTAAAGTTATAATTTAACTGTCTAGTCTTCTCAATTTTCTACCAGTTACTGTTGGTGTAATCTGGTGGAGCCATAACAGAGCTCCATGTGGGTGCAAATAACTTTCAATACTCCACAGAAAATTGGTTCATAGTTTGCATTGGCCAGGTGCTGCAGAGTAATAGAGGAAGCTATGTCAGCTGCCACAGAAGAAGACAGATACAGAAATAGGCCTACTTAGGTTTTACACCTTGAAAATCACATCTAACAGTTGATCATACAGAGTCACTGCTCGAAATTACAATCTAGAAGAAGTCCCATCCACCTCCCACAGAATCAATGTATCTCAGTAAGATGTGGATTCAGAATTTGCCCATGACTTAAGACCTAGAACTGGTGATATGTCAATTGTCCATTTTGGTTTGTGTTCCTGTAGCTCCCCATAAAGTGGACGTGTAAATGAAGGAACTCCACCACATCAAACAGACAAAAACAAATGGAAAAATATAATTGAGAAATGGATCACACAAGGCTGCGGACAACAAGACGAAATCGACCGAAAGACAATACAATGGTGGTCTAAACAGCCACTCACCCCACAGCACCGTCCTGAAGAACCCTAGGGAAAACACAACACCAACACAACAACAACACACAACCCCAAAAAATCGAATCCCACAGAAAGGGGTCAAAAACCACCAGAAGGGACATAAACTGAACAAGGCTGCAGATATAAAAGACAATAATGGAAATACAACTGCTGGAACATCAGTTAAAGGTGGATGAGGTGCCCACAGGTGGATGATTTTACTTGTTTGAAGAACAAGATATTAACCTCTATACTGCATTTGTACTTGCAGGAAATAAAGAAGACTTCATAAAAAGACAGGCATATTGTTTTTATTTGACACTGGGGAGGTGATACGCAAATCAAAAATGATGGTATCAGATTGCGTCTCTCACTGCTCGTGCATCAGCGATGTGGTCAGGATTTATATCAGGATTGGTCACTGGATGAGTGGGACATTGTCTGATCACCAGTCATTGAGATCCCCAATGCTCGTCTCTACCCTGGCTCATGTCCTGCAGTGAGCCAAGTTATAACATTGCTGTGGGCCAGGCTCAGGATCAGCGCAAGGGGTCAGCAAATATGGCTGGGAGGGGAACCTTCTGTCTGTAATAATCAAACTCTCCTGTGATAGATAATACAAGGATACAGTTTAAATTATCAGTGGCAAACAGAACTAAATATTGATTATGAGAGAATATGGTTATATGTACTGTATGTATTCACCATGGGCAAATCCAGCACTCACTGTACACTCATGAAAACTTTATAAGTCAGGCACAGACCCAGGCCACTTTGCTTCCATGTTGCTGATGATGTGGGCTGTATCACATATGATCTTCACACTGCAGAACGGTACTTAACTGCAGTGGTTGTATTGTGATTTGTATTTCGTTTGTAATGCAAAATTGATATTATTTAGACCTACCTGCACATTAATGTTCCCATTCACTTAATCTCCTTCATTTAGCAAAGAGTGCCATCTATGCAGCCAATCACGCTTGGAAACCTTAAAATCATATTAATATTAAAATCATATTAACTGATTTAAGTCTCAAAGCGTCAAACTAAATACAATTTTTGTTGTTTAGACTGATATCTGAAATTCTGTGGAATTCTTCATTGATCAGGCTTAGGCTCACCACAAAGGTTTATAGTAACTGTTTAATGCAAGCGATGTGACAGCCCGACAGACGGCTGCTTTAGAATATGCTCAGCATCACTGATTTTGTATCGAAAACCCCCCTTGGCAAAAACCTGGAGCGCAACACAAAGAATTTGCTCCGAACTCAGGGCGTGTCCACGGAGTGTCATATGAGCGATTGAGAGCGGAGAAGATTGTTAATAGAAATGATGGACTGTGCTGAGAAACGCTAAGGCTCACACAAATAATCATCAGGGAACGAGGAAACATTAAAGCGGGGTCTGATCAGCCTCTCCTGACGGAGATTTCTCCGTAGTGTTTGTGCTTCGACGTGATAAAAACTCAGGGTTAGTTAAAGTAAACCTGCTAGCGAGCAGGTTATCTTCACGAAGTATGTCGCCAGAGTAACTGACTCCAAGTTACGCTGAACTTGCTTTGTGAAACCTAAAACCTAGAGTATCCGTAAACTCTGAGTCCACTTACTCTGAGGTTTCACTAAACCTGCTTTCTGAAATACCCCCCTGGTTTAACCTGTCAACAAACTCAGTGCTCCCACATATTACGGGCACTTACTCCATCCTATGGTGTCATGCAATCCCTAGATCAAGTCCACACGCTCTCAAGACAGATGGACCAACTGATCAATGACCCTGTTTTTGCTCTGAGCAACATCAGTCTAAATCCAGCATCTCACACCATGATGATCCTGCAAAACCGCATCACATTAGACTATTTACAATCCAGCAAAGGAGTAACTTGTTCAGTAGTAGGTCCTGAATGCTGTACTGATGTCATAGATCCACCTGAGAACATATCTGGCATCCTCATTGACTTACATCATTTGCATGAACAAGTAACAACCATGAACAACTCCAATACATGGCTGAATGATCTTCTTGGACCTTGGCATAACATTATGGAAATAGGCACTGCCCTATTTTGTATAGTTTTAGTTTTTTTTACTATTTGTTCCTGTATTCGACTCCTCATTGTCTATGTGTTTTGTACTTGTACACATAACACAGTTTTGTGATTTTCCTTTGTGCATTTGTGTATGTTATGAACCTTTTTAATGGTTTGAGCGGCACGGTGGTGTGTGGTATGTGACTAGTACAGTCGCCTCATAGCTCCAGAGATGCCAGTTTGATCTTGCAGCTTGAAGGCAGTTCCAATGACCCTTGGTTCGATCTCGTCCTCCAGTTTTGCATGACCTCCCCGTGTCCGTGTGGGTTTTCCCCGGGTACTCCGGTTTCCTCCCACATTTCAGAAACATGCATTACGCTAACTGGTTACTCTAAATTGACCAGCCAACATTAGGTGTTGCATGACATCGATTGGAATTTACTCCATATTCTACTTCTTACTGTCTATATATATAACAATTTTGTGGGGAAGTGAGAGAAATTACTGTAGTCACTGCTTTAATCTGATGAACATTGTTCTTCCCATCCTATCTCTCACACTCGAAATCACTCTGTTCCCCACACCTCCTGGCTTCTCATCCTGTCTCCCTCCACCTTTTTGTATATTCTATCCACCAACATCCTTGGTCTACATCACACCTCTTCCACCAGCATCTGACCATCACACCTCTTTAATCTCCACCTCTTTCTCCTACCCCCTTCCTGTCAAACCTAGGGTACATAAAGCTTGCTAAGAAGTATGTATTTCAGAATGGTGATCTACGCTGCTGTACCCATACACGATCCTCTGACTCCTGAGAAGCTGAATTTCTAACAGTCTTCACCAGGTTTGCACACACTGTAGCTGGTATTTTGGCCCATTCCTCCATGCAGATCTCCTCTAGAGCAGTGATGTTTTGGGGATGTCACTAGGCAACACAGACTTTCAACTCCCTCCACATATTTTCTGTGGGGTTGAGGTCTGGAGACTGGCTAGGCCTCTCCAGGACCTTGAAATGCTTTTTTAAGGAGCCACTCTTTCGTTGCCCGAGCAGTGTTTTTTGCCATGCTGGAAGACCCAGCCATGTTCCATCTTTAATGCTCTGAATGATGGAAAGAGGTTTTGGCTTAAAATCTCATGACACATGGCCCTGTTCATTCTTCTCTTAAAACAGATCAGTCATCCTGTCCCCTTTGCAGAAGAGCAGCCCCAATACATGGTGTTTCTACCCCCATGCTTCACAATAGCCATGGTGGTCTTGGGATGCAACTCAGCATTCTTCTTCCCCCAAACACGACGAGTTGAGTTTTTACCAAAAAGTTCTGATATTATACCACATGATATTCTCCCAAACCTCTTCTGTATCACCCATATGCTCTATGGCAAACTTCAGACGGGCCTGGACATGTACTGGCTTAAGCAAGGGGACACGCCTGGCACTGCAGGATCTGAGTCCCTCTCGGCGTAATGTTACCAATGGTAGCCTTTGTTACTTTGTTCCCAGTTCTCTGCAGGTCATTCATCGGGTCCCTCCGTGTAGTTCTGGGATTTTTGCTCATCGTTCTTATAATCATTTTGACCCTATGGGATGAGATCTTGTGTGGGGACCCAACATACTTGTCTATTGTAGATTCACTCTTCTCAGCCTGGTGCAGGTCTACAATTTTCTTCCTGGTGTCCTGTGACAGCTCTTTGGTATTGGCCATGGTTGAGTTAGGAGTCTGACTTTTTGAGGCTGTGGACAGGTGTCTTTTATACAGATCTTCTTCTTCTTTTGGCTTCTCCCTTTATCAGGGGTCACCACAGCGAGTTAAACGTTTCCACCTCACCCTGTCCTCCACGTCCTCTACTCTCACCCCAACTCCCTGCATATCTCCATTTACCACAACCAAATAACTCCTCTTTGGCCTTCCTCTCCATCTCTTGCCTGGCAGCTCCATCTCCAACATCCTCCTACCAATATATCCACTATCCCTCCTCTGCACATGTCCAAACCATCTCAGTCTTCCCTCTTGAATTTTGGCTCCCAATTTTCCAACCTGTGCTGTCCCTCTGATGATTTCATTCCTAATCCTGACCAACCTAGGCACTCCTAAAGAGAACCTCAACATCTTAAGTTCTGCCACCTCCAGCTCTGCTTCCTGTCTCTTTGTCAGTGCCACTGTCTCTAAGCCATACAACAAGGCTGGTCTCACTACTGTCTTATAAATCTTTCCTTTCACTTTTGCTGC